>QFFD01000589.1:0-91215 GCA_003314615.1 Pholiota microspora
TGGTCCGTCAAGATAATTGTTGGGGATTTCGCTCCTAGGATCAGGTGTCTCCATTCTCTGAGTGCTTGGATGATGGAAAGTAGTTCTCTTTCTTCGATCATGTAGTTCTGTTCATGTAGTCCGAAGCTTTTTGATAAGAAAGATACTGGATGGCATTTTCTATTATTGTCAATCTGTAAGAGGACTGCTCCTGATGCATATTTTGATGCATCACACTCTATCTGGAATGGGCAGTTGGTGTCTGGCATCCTTAGGACAGGTTCTTCCGTGGATTTCTTCTTGAGGTTCCTGAAGGCATGTTCTGCTTCTGGGGTCCATTCAAAAGTCTTGTCCTTCTGTAGCATCTGGTTCAATACTTTGGCTTTGTTTGAGTAGTTCCAGATGAATTTTCGGTAATAGTTTCCAAATCCTAGGAAGGGTCGTACTTCCTTTACCAATTTTGGTGTAGGCCATTCTGAAATTCCTGATACTTTGGCAGATTCCATTTGGATCTTTCCTTCCTTGATGACCATGCCGAGGTACGATACTTGCGTTTGTTCGAATTCACATTTCTCCAGTTTGAGGAAAAGATCGTTTTCTCGAAGGCGTTGGAGCACCCGTTTCGTCAATTCTCATAGGGTTTTGAGGCTGTCTGAGTAGATTAGGATGTCATCCATGTAGATGATCAGGAACTTGTAGCCTTCTTGGAGCATGTCATTGAAGATATATTGTCCATTATGGCTTGGAAGGTGGCCAGTGAGTTACACAGGCCAAAGAACATAACTGTAGGTTCAAATAGTCCTCTCTCTGTAATAAATGCCGCTTTCCATTAGTGTCCTTCTTTGATCCTGATGTTGTTATAGCTCCAGCGGATGTCTAGTTTGGTAAAATATTTGGTGCCATTTAGTTGCTCCAGTAGTGATCCGATCAGCAGTAGTGGGTAGGCATTCTTGACTGTTCCGCTATTGAGGTACCAATAATCTTGACATGGCCTTAGTTTTCTGTCTTTCTTGGCTACAAAGAAGAATGGGGATGCCATTGGGGATTTGGATGGTCTGATGTACCCTTTCCATAGATTGTCATCAAGGAAGGTGTCCAGTGCTTCGTGTTCCAGTTGACTGAGTTGGTAGACCTTATGGACTTTTGGGGAAAAATCTTCTTTGAGTTTGATTTCATGGTTCCATTTCCATGATTCTGGCATACGATCTGCCATTCGTTCGCTGAAAATGTCGAGGAAGTCATGGTATTCCTTGGAGATCATGTCTTCAATTGACTTCTTCTCCTTTTTCTTATTGTGTCTAAGAGAAAGAGTTTGGGAGGCCGTGATTTTTGCATTGATCCAGATGTCCTGTTCCTGTTCTGTGGTAATAGTTTCTGCTGTGTTGACTGAGAGATATGGGTCAAACTGTTCCTTGGTTTTAGGGATGTCTGTGGTGTTTAATTGGTCTATTTCTTTTTGCCATTTGAGAGTCCGTAATTCCCAATCAATGTTTGGGTTCTCTTCTTTGAACTAGGGAAGTCCAAGAATGATTCTTTGACTTCCAAGACTGGTGATTAAGAGCCGATGTTTCTTTGTCTGTCCATTGATAGTGAAATAGATTTCCATGTACCTATTGATTGTGCCAGTTTTATTGAGGGTTCTGTCTACATTCCTGACTTTGATGGGTTTGCCTAGTGGTTTGGTGTCCAATTTCAGGGTTCTTGCGTAGTTCTGATCGATAAATTTTTCTCCAGTGCTGGTGTCCAGCAGCACTTGTGTTTCAATGATTTGGTTCTGATTTTCACTTGCAATAGAGAGAGGGATGGAAAAAGATTTATTCTCGGTCTCGCAAGCTACTAATATAGAGTGAATAGTGATTATAGAAAGGAGAGGGGCTAATGTCGAGGCAGTTCTCCTTTTTAAAAATCCTTCAGAGTCTTGTTTTTGTCATCAAGGTAGAAGTTTTTTGCTTCTTCATCTATTTGTTCTTTGATTTTGGCAATGGCTATTTTGGCCTTATGGATGGTGAGTTTCTTTTTTTGATTTTCTTGATTTTGACAAGGCTTGTACTCGTTCTGGTAGTTGCTTTGGTAGTTTCCGGAGTTTCTAGGGTTTTGGTTGTTCTGGTTATTTCCAGGGTTTCCAGAATTTCTGCTTCTGGAGGGGAAAATCTGGCGAGGTATCTATTCTGTTTGCAGTGAAAGCATTTTCCTTCATGCATGAGACTTTCTCGTTTGGTTTGGGACATGGTGTTGATTGAGATATAGTCTACGGAGGTGTCTATGGCATTGGGGTCACTTCTGTTCTGGTTTCCAGAGTTTTGGTATCCACTGTAGTGTGGGTTGAAGAATCTCTTCTGATTTATGTTCTGGGTATTTGTCTTATTATTGTTGGTCTGTTTCTCTTTGAGTTAATCAAAGAGGGCTCGTGTTTGGAGATAGTCTTTTTCAACTTGAGTGGCTATGTCATACCATTCCATGATAGTTGTAGGGGGATTTTCTCTTTGGAGGACTTGTAATAACAGATTTGGTTTCAGGGATTCTTGGTAGAGTGTGATGACACTCTTGGTTTTGTTTCCAAGCTTCACCATTGCTACTAGGTTCTTGAACTCAATATTATGCTTATCAATGGACTTCTCCTTTTGTCTGAGGTTCTTGAGGGCTTTGTGGGCTACTTTTTTAGAGTAGGTTGGCGTGAATTCTTCTTCAAGGTTTTGGCAGAGCTGGCCATAGGTTCCATAGTTGATAATCAGAGTTCTGTTTTGGGCTGTAGTTGTGTTTGTGGTAAACTAGTTTTTTCTCTAAGTCTTGGCCATTCCCTTGGTGAGGTAGAAGAGGACAAAGGAGACCTTCTTTCTGTTGCTATTGTAGACATAGTTATTAATGTCCAGATAGATTGTGATACTTCTTAAAAATTCTTTGAAGTTTTCTGGGGTTCCATCATACTATTCTGGTATATTGATTCTGAGTTCTTTTGTGTCAATCAGAAGAGTTGCTATTGTAGAACTAGGTGCGGGTAGTGGTGTTAGTAGTATTAGTAGTATTGGTGGTGGTAGTGGAAGTGAGTCTATGGGGGTTCAAAATATAGGATTCCTTCAAAAAGATCAAATTCTTCTTTATTGTCTGAGTTTCTTGTGGTGTCAAATCCTCTGTTGGAGGATGAGTTTCTTCTTTCTATTGGTTGTTTGGTTTTGGTTGGTTTGATTTGTTCTAGGTTTCTAGGTTCTTCTTGTATAGGACTATTTTGTCTCAAGAATAGATTTCCTGGTTCAGTAGATCTTTTAGTTGATCGAGTTCTGGAAAGGCTTTGGGCCTGTACAAAGGTTGAGGTCCAAGGTTGGGGTTCTTCTCTTGGTGCTTGCTTTAGAGTTCTTGCTGGGAAGCCTCTGAAAGGGGTTCTTCCTCTGGTTCTTTCGGATGTCTTGGTTTCTGGGTTCTATCTAACTATTTAGTGGATGGTGTTGGTGATAAGCTAATTCTTTTGTTATGAACACAAAGGGACAATTATAGAAGACATCTATAGTTGGACTTTGGTTTGTGATTTGAGATGCACAATGAATGAGTAAACTTGAGTTGTTGAGGTCGAGCAATGTTCAGAGTAAAAGAGGTAAGATTCTCAAAAACAAGCTAGGGAACAAGTATGCTAGGGCTAAGTCTTAAATATTAGAGAGTACACTGAAAGGGGAACAAGGGCAGGACTATAAGTACAGGAATGGAACAAGGTAAGGAAAAGAACAAGGGCTCTGTCCTGAAGCAGAACAAGGTATGCAGCATATATAGTAAAAAGGGAATAAGGGCATATAGTATATGGAAGTCAGGTGATGACTCATAGATAAGAATAGTACATGGGATAGTAAGCAAGAGAAAAAGAGATAGTATTCATAACATTTTCTCCTTTATAAAGACTTGAGTAACAATTGAATCTGAGGTAAGTTTCTCTTTAGGTATAGCCATGAAGATAGTACAAAGAGTAGAAAAGGATTTGGAAAGAGAGATAATGAGTATGATCACAATAAAAGCATTGCTAAGCTCATAATTCAATATCTTCAGGATGTACACTTTGTGTCAAATAGCATTAAGCTGTGGCTCCAAAAGAGTTTTATCAGTGAATGTGCTATGGAAAATTTTGCTAGTGAGGAAAGCAACTGTTTGCTTTCCCTTTTCTTCATAGTATTAGAGTAGCTTGTCCCAGACATTAGCCACAGAGGCTGCATAGAGAATGCCACTTAACAGCTTATCCTTCAGAGTCAAAGTAATCTGAGTGTATGCCTCCTTATTGTATTAATTTCAGTCCATGATTAAATTACTGGATGAGCTCAAGAGACTAGGAGTGTTGGCTACTGCTAACATTAACTCAGTTGATGCAGGTGCAGGTTTGGTTCCCACAGTGTTGGAAGACATCAGAGGGTAAGGCTCAAATATGTTAATAATGCTAAAGAAGCTGCAAACATTGAGGACAGTGGAAATCCTAAATTTCTATGTCTAGAAGTTGGTACCATCATTCTCAAGTGACAGGATGTTGTAAAATTGAGTAGATATTAATGGGAGTTTTACAGGGTTGGGCATTGAAGGAGTGTGCAAGTTGACAGGTGTGAGAATATGCAGTGGAGCTAAGAGATTATCTTCAAGATATATCTTCTATAGATAGTGTAAGTCTGTGGAGGCCCATAACCTATTGTAAGGGCTGTGTTTGGAGTGAAGCAGTGGGCACTAGGAGTGAAAAGAGAGAACTACAGGTACTGTGTAAGTAATGAGAAATATAGAGCAGATATACAAAGCTCTTCTCAGTATTGATGTATTAGACAAACTGAGGAGAGCAGAAGGTTATGTAATGAATGTATTATGTAAGTTGAACAAACAAAGAAAGGAAACAAATGTCCAGAATGTCCATATAGGTTATGGTGTACCCTTTCAAAAGCACAATAGCAAGGAAATTTATTCCCCCTTACATGGCAAGGATTAAATCCCCTCAAAAAAACCATCTCTGTTTTCTCTTTATTTTCATAGTTTTGCAGTCCATTGTACTGCGTCATTTCGTGGGAGAGTAAGCCTTCGGACCGAGTCTTTATATTTCATATCTTCACCGGGCCGACTAGCTTCAGATCCGAGTCTGCAAAACCTCCGTTGCTCTCCCACTCCAGGCCCTGACGAGGATCGCACCCCGCTGCTTCTCTGTCTTACAGGTTCTCACAGAACGCGCAAAAAAAGAAGCCTGACGTTATCAACATCAATCCCCAATCCTGTCAAACACAATACTATCAAACATGGCCACATCGTTAATGTTAATATTCCATGCCTTCTGCTCCTTCTTACCGGCTCTCTCATATCGTATCGCACATGTACATGAACAGCGCCCAACTTTCGAAGGTGGTCTTGACTCGTAATATGGGTCCGGACGTCATGCCTTTTCTTGAACGCAGACAGGATATCGAGGTGAGTTAGTCTATCGATCCATACTGAGTTTTGGCTGAATGAATGCAAGGTCGTCTGTTGGGCTCAGGACCGCAATTGTGACAGGGATTGGCTTCTCAAGAGTTTACAAGGAGCGTCTGCACTCATCGTGATACTCACCGACACTGTAAGATCCTCTGCACCACATGATATGACTTGGCTAACAACCAGAATCCAGGTCGACGCAGAACTTCTGGACGCAGGTAAATCTCATTGTTCTCACGTCGAACACGGTTTATCTTACAATGGGTTTCTCGTAGCGGGACCACAACTCAAAGTCGTTTCGACGATGTCGGTAGGACATGGTCTGTTCGAATAGTCTTCACTGCATGGTCACCCAATTAATACGGGGCCTGTAGACCATATCGATGTCAAGGAACTTGCCAGGCGCAATATCAAACTTGGCTATACGCCCGATGTCCTGACCGAAGCAGGTAACATCCCTTCACTTCACTTAGTTTCCGCTCAAATAAATAATACTTCATCAGTTGCGGACACATCCATCATGCTAGCGCTCATGGCAGGGCGCAACGCGCGTGAACTTATGACGGTTGTCAACGAAGGCAAAGTCAGTTCATGCCTTTTATGAAACGTGCCCACTCTAATCTCGTACTGCGTCAGTGGCCTGAATACAGCTGGGGTCCCTTCCTCTTCTGCGGCCGCCAACTGAGCGCCATAGAATCTTCCCCAATACGCACCGTAGGTTTTCTAGGATTTGGACGCATCGCTCATGCTACCCTCAAACGGCTCATCCCCTTCGGCTTCACGCACTGCATCTATACCTCCAGCCCCTCGTCTTCCCCCACACCCGAGCGCGACGCGTCTCTGCAGGCCGCGCACAAGCTTCAAGGCCTAAAGCGCGTCAGCCTCGAAACGCTCGCCGCTGAGAGCGACGTCATCTTTGTGCTCGCTCCTGGTGGCGCTGCAACGACCCATCTCGTCGACGAGCATTTCCTGCGGAGCATGAAGAAGACGAGTGTGCTGGTGAACACGAGTCGTGGGACGCTCGTGGATTCGCACGCGTTGGCGAAGGCGCTCAGGGAGCGCTGGATATGGGGTGCAGGGCTAGATGTTGTTTCTGGCGAACCAGATATCACTGCGGACCACGAACTAGTCAAGGAGCCTAGGTACGTGGTTTGTGATGTAGAAGGTTCTTATAAATTAATTTTTCTAAATTTTTTGCAGGTGTGTTATTCTACCACACATTGGAAGCGCTACAATGGAGACGCGGATCGATATGGCTTCACTGGCTGTGAAAAACGCGCTCGCTGCGATCACAGGCACAGAAATGCCTGCCTCATTGGATCTAAGCACCCTCTGATTTACTTTCTATTACCTTCAATTTGTACTACACACGGAGTATCATACCACAGTCACAAAACAACATACAATTCCAGCATGCTATACAGATGTACAAGTCGAAGCAGCTAATTTCGAACACATTGTCTGTAGGACAGTAGTATCTATGTCATATTCACAACAAACGGACCCAGCTCTGGCCCCTCACGAGCAAACAGGTAGTTGAGAAGGCCGGCCAAGCGAATACCTCCCTGCGCTAGCAGTTTCTCAATCAGTAGAGTCTTCTCGATGACACCGGCGTACTCCGGTGTGTCGAGATTGATCAACTCGTCGTTGTACGATGGCTCTGAATCTGGCTCGCTTTCCTCGTAATCATACACCTCGTCGGTACAGGTGTGAGAGCTCTTGGAGTTGAATCGGCCGCTGTACCGTACGTCATCGAGAGCCTTGGGCCACACGATCTCACAGTTCAGTTTGTGGAGCGGCGCCGCCCAGTAATGTGGGCACACAACAGGCCCGTCGGGTGTAATGTCGACGCCGTCTTTCAAAAACGACTTAACTAATGTTGCCGTTGCCTGATACACGCCCTTCCACGCGCCGAGGAGACCTGAGCTGCTTATAACATCCTCCGAGACTTTGGCAGGTTCGGCGCAACTCAGCCATTGAGCTGTATCTGTCGACCAGGGGTTGAGTAGCCCTTCCCACATGATGCGCCTGATATAGGAGTCGTAAATTGTTCCCCGCAGCGCTGTCTCGATCTTGGAATAGGGCAATGGGCGAGAGTAGTTGCTAGGTACCGTGCGGACTGCTTTGGCGATGAGGTAGCCATCCCATAGTGAGTGGAGATCTGGTGAACAGACGAAATATTAGTAAGGCTGCATGAACTCGCCGAATGTTACGTAGGGAGACGCAAAAAGAACAATGACAGGGTGCTTCGTCAAACGTTCGGGTTCAGTGGTGGCTACGCAGGGACGGACACCTTGTACACCCATACGAGCGTCTTCCGCAGCTGAAGCCCGAAGAATCCGCAGTTGTAGACCGAAAGGTGATATGGAGAATGGACCCGCAAAATGACTGCTTACTTGTTGTACGTCGTCCAAATCTGACCTTTACAGAGTTTCCGCCTCTGTCTCGGCCCGTCAGGTGTAATGGTTGGTGCAGATCGCCCACGAAATGGATAAGGAACTTGAGGGCTTCGTTGGCCACATCATCGCTGGCATCTTCGTTGACCCAATCTTGCAGCAAGTGGGTAGTATTCTGGATTCCGTCGAGTACATTGATTCCAGAGCTTCCTGCCCATCCGCGTGGTCCGGGGAACGCGCAAGTCTCGGAAGGATAGTCATCCAGCGCTCCAACGTAATGCAACGCTGCCGACCAGCGCATCTGGTACTTGTGCTTGTCTGCCCATGTTGCAACAGATGCAATGTGGCATCTATTGTCCGGCAGGTCGAGAATACTGCAAAGTGTTGGTAGTACGCTGGGATGCAAGTACATTTGTGCAATAGTTGCGACTATTTCATGGCCTTTTTTTATAATTAGCAGCGAGTAGGATACACATACTCGCAAAGCTTACCTGCAGCTCCCCATGCAAAAGCACCTGGAAGGGCCCCTAAGGCGAGCACCGTCAAAGTAGATCGGACGCGCATCCTTCGAAAGCGTTGTAATAGTGAGCGCCCCAGAGAAATTTGGAATAAAGGGAGGAAGAGAACCCTGTTCTTAAGGAAACAAGGATAAGGACGAGCTGAAAGGTGACTGAAAAGAGCCAAGTGCCATCTCTGGACGTGACAGAATGATACAAGAGACTCCGTGTGACTCGTCGCGAAAGTCGCGCTTGTAGACCACGTGCGTAACTCTGTCACAGAGGTGACAGATCCTTAAGTTGCCGGCCCGTTGTTCTCCTCCATCCCTTTCGGAACTCTTTCGAATGCTTGCCCAATGTCTACGCTAGTCCATTTAGTTTATATTCACGGATTCCAAGGTAGGTTACACTTCTCCCTACGCCCTTCAGCTTTGTACTTATCCTAGAATTTCAGGCAACGATACCACATTTCAGGTGGGAGCCGCGGTTGGCGCTGGTCCAGCAGCGATTAACAACACATCGAACGATAGTCATTTCCAAAACATCTACAAGAGCGTCTAGCAAGCAAGATACCCTCGAATTTAGACATCAAGATCCAGACCAGCTTATACCCCACGTACAAGAGCGTAAAACCCATATCTTTTGCAACGAAAAATTTCTTGGAATGGTCAATTTATGCCCCCACTTTTGACAGGTTCACTGTGCCTAATCTTGAATTGTCAGGCTATCTACTCAACCTGAAGGACCTGTTATTCTCATGGCCCACTCTATGGGAGGACTTTTGGCTGCAGAGGCTGCCACCGATCCCTCGAATAAACCTTACCGATCTCCTGGCGGAAGGCCGAGGCGTATAGTGGGTGTGATTGCATTCGACACTCCGTACCTTGGTATGCACCCCCATGTAGTTATAACAGGCCTGTCATCTCTGCTACCGAAAGGGGGCGACAAAGATAATAAAGAGTCGGAGAGTGCGATGAACGACCACCCACAAGTTCAGATCGTCGACGAGAAGGTCACGGATGATTGGGAGGCTTTCAAAAGACAGATGGATGGTGAGCATACACACAAGTCTTCCGTAAATGAAGCTAACGAAAGCCTCTAGTCCATCCTAGAAACGCGCCCTACACTTCCGACACAGTCCCCTTTCATCTGAGCACAGACGAAGCACCCGGTTCATCGAGAAGACTCTGTCGAACGCCGTCCCCCTCACCCAATTTTATGGACAACGCACTCTCCTTTATTGCCACACAGAACGACCAGCCTCTCGTACGGTGGCTTCGCAAACACGCTGATGAGCCCTTCGCTGCTGCCAAACGCTGGGTAGTAGAGCACTTCCAATTCGGCATCTGCATGTTCGATCCGGCCGGCCTGAAGACGCGCTATACACACCTGATTGAGTGGGAATCAGAAGGCGGCCTGTGGGTCAACTACTGGACAAGGACAATCCCGCAACGCTTAGTTGGAGGCGCCGCTTCTACATCAGCTCTCAGTGTTGATGCAGAGCCCATTGACAATGACCCTTCGCCTTCTTATTCCAATCTCAGCGTAGACATAGACACCGCCCCTGATTCTCCTGCCGAACCAGTCGTCCATACAGCTCTCACCAAAACCGATGCCAACACCTTCCGCAAACAGGAACAAAAACTGCTCAGACAGCAAGAAAAGCAGTTCAAGCAAGACGAGAAGGAGAAAGCTAAACTAGTCAAGAAACAGGAAAAAGAAAAGAATAGGAAGCCTAAACCGGAGCGCCATTTCGTCATACTACCCAACGGATTAGGCGAGTTCTTGGGCGGAATGGATAAGTGGGAGTACGTACCAATTGCGGGAGTGGAGGATGAGGTTACTGCGCATACTGGCCTGTTTATACCCGCGCAGAACTTGGAGTACGATGCGCTGGTCGATAGAGTTGCGGAGAGGGTTTTGGGGTGGTGTGATAGGCTGCCGCAGGTGAAGCATGTCGGGCAGGGTGTTTAACGGAAATATATACCTCGAATGTTAATAACGAAATATAGAATTTAATTGTACTACAGACATCGTCAACCTTCTCGCAAGCACCTCCAGCTGAAAGCGCGCTGACTATGAATACGACGCGGATACCGATTTCGTCAATGAGGCACAGCCACAAACCATAAGTTTATCCTCAACACCCATGTTCAAATTCGATTTCGAGATTGACGACGCCGAAGATCTCACAGATCTAGGAGATCTATCCATCGTCGAAAAATCCTCAGAGCCAATCCCCGAGATTCCTAAAACAGCGCTACAACCATTCTCCGAACTCTCTATCCAGCATCTCGTTCGTCGTCTCTTCCACCACCAACCGGTCCTAATTCCAACAAAATGAATGTTGCATTTCTAGCTGGATTCTATACCGCAGCTGATCTCGTACTCGCCACTTCATATTCCTCTTTCATCTCCACGAAAAACGACGACGCTTGTGCGGCGCGATCTGTTTGATGCCCGGTTCCAGTTGATTTCCGAAGGCGCTGGGGACAAGTTGGAGGAGGGTGGTCAAGTCATTGAGGAAAACGATGGAGGCGCGTCCCCGCAAGCGGAAATCGATAGAAAAGCATTAGAATACCTTGATGCACCGTCTGACCTGGTGCCTGGATTGTATGAAGGGGGTTTGAAAACTTGGGAATGCAGTCTCGATCTTGTGGATTATTTAGACGGGATGAAAGACGCGGAAACATTTCAGGGAAAGAAAACTTTAGATGTAAGTGTCATATTTCTTGCCGCTTTTTCCAGGAAATTGACTTCAATCAGCTTGGATGTGGCACGGGCGTACCATCGATATACATTTTTCGTGAACTCCTTGACAGTATCGACCCAGATAGTACACAACCTGCATTAAGGACCGAAATACATCTTCAAGATTACAACGCATCTGTTCTGCAGCTAGTAACATTTCCCAATATCCTTCTAACATGGTGTACGTTCTATATCTTCATAAACTCTTACGTTCGCTGCTAAACGTAGTCACCAAAATTTATCAGACACGTCTATTCACGCAGACCCATACCGTTATACGATCAACGACGCTGACTCGGCTCCAACAATCATCCCAAGCACAGCAGGCGAGCTACCCATCACCCCCGAACTCAAAAGTGCGTTTATATCCAGCCTCAAAGCGCTTAACATCTATCTGCGTTTCTTCTCGGGTTCTTGGGACACTTTCGATCCTCTGAGCACCGCAGGGCCAGACGGCTACGATGTAGTATTCACCTCCGAGACGATATACCGCACCGATAGCCTGGAACCGCTTGTCAACCTCATGCAAGCCGCTTGTACAGGAACTACGTTGACACTGGAAAGCCTCGTTTCGTCGTTAAAGGTGTCTGACACCCCACCAGCGCCAGAAAAGAGAAACAAATATTTGTGCTTGGCCGCTGCAAAAGTGCTGTACTTCGGAGTAGGCGGAGGTATCTCAGATTTCCTCCAATCAGTTGAAGGGCGCAATGCTCGCGTCGAGACGGTCCTGGAACGCACAACAGGTGTCGGAAGGAAAATCACGCGTGTTTTTTGGCCATAGCCGCTGGAGATACAATGAATAAAAAACCAAACTCATATTTTGTTTACTTTCGCAAAATTCAAACTCCAGTCTGCGCCACGACGGGGTCGGTCATCCAGAACTGACATCTTTCTACTTGTGTTTCCGTGATAGCCTTCATAGCAGATGCTGTTACTGTATTCCCTCCTCGAGTAAGCACGAGGTGCGAGCGAGCTGTAGAATCGATGGAGTCTCTAAACTTGCTCCATACAGGCGACACCGACTTTTTGGCTTTCGACGGGTTGCCAGTCGCGGCGAATGATGTCCAGTACGCTATAGCCTCAGTTGAGAGAGCTTCTTCGCTCTGAATTACGTCTTCAGCCACGTCTCCACTTCGTGAAGTGGAAGGGGTGTAAGCTTACGGTATTGAATGGAGTGAAGAAGCTTCCGGCATTTCCAAAGGCGCTGTGATGCTCGTGAGTGGCTGCTACAAAAGGCGCCTTTTTTGCCTTACTTTGTGCCTGCAGAGAGAATAAATGAATGTGGATGCGCGATAAGTAGTACGGTTTACACACCAGAAAAGAGATAGTATATGTCTGATGTATGCATCGCACCGAGATACGGATTAGCGTTGAAGAGCACTGTGTCCGGTGCATTCCAGCTGTAAGTGATCCGACGAGCAATGAGCGTTAGAGAAAGAACGAAAATTCAAGGTTTACTGACGCGAAAGCAAAGATATTCTGAACCCCTTTTCCCAAGTTTTTGTCCGCGAAGTATACATCCCTGATATTTCAATCACAGTTTAGCTAATATCGCGACCGGAGAAAATTAACACCCACATGCAAGTAAAAACCACATCCCCAGCCATAGCAGTAGCACGTTCATACTGCGTCGCAAAGGGGCTACCCGGTGCATCAGGTGCAGGATACAAACTCAACGCTTTGGTGATGGTGTCGTTCGTCACTCCAGGCCACCTCGCGAATACGAGCCTCCTAATGTCATCTTCCGTCACGAATTGCGCAGGCTTCCCGCCAGCGAAAGTGTTCCCGTCTCCCGTACAGTGTCCACCGATGAAATCGACCGGGGTGAACTTCCCGGTGGTGATGAGACGGGAAGGTAAGTCCGGGAGGAATCCGTTTGCGCCATCGATTATAGGCGCGAAGGCGCCCACGGGGGAGCGGTTCGTGGCGCTGACGATAGCACCTGTAGCAGCGTGAATACCAGGTTGCTGATTATGGAAGTCGCAGAAAGGAGCGGCATACCGAGTGAGGCTTTCCTTAGGCATTCTAGTGCAGGCCCATCGGATGGTAAACATCCGGCGAACGTTACTGCGTTGTCTTTGCATGGATATTATGAGTCAATATTCATGGTGCTTTTGGTAGAATATAAACCTACCAAAGTTGGTTTGTATCTTGCTCGCGTTGAATATAGGCCCATATCCGATAGACTGTGCAATTGCACGCTTGAACGGGACCGGTTTAGACCCTTTATCCAAGTCGTCAATGAGTATAAAATACTAGAGAACGCGAGGCTCGCATGCCTCCATAAGCAACAACCTGCATCATGACTGATGCACCGCCGGCACTTTCTCCTGAGATAGTGACGTCCGCTGGATCACCTCCAAACGAGGAAATATGCCGCTGTACCCATTCCAAAGCCGCTCTTTGGTCAAGAAGACCAGCGTTCAAGGCGCCGTTTTGAGATACTTCGGAACCGCCTAGAAAACCGAGAAGGCCCAGACGGTAGGTGATGGAGACACCGATTACAGGATGTTGAGCTACCCAGTCGTACAGTGGAAATCCTTGTGGTGTCTACAATGGATTAGTTGATAGTTTGACAAACAAATTCTGGTGTACATCTTACTCCGACGTTAAAGCCTCCACCCTACATGAAGTTAGTCTGGAATATGATATGTATAGGACAAGACGAACTGACGTGTATGTAAACTGCAACCGGTAGCTTACTAGATGCTGTTGCATTTGTTGGTTTCCATATATTCAAAGTCAAGCAATCTGCGTGCACATGGAGTAAGTTCTGCAGCTCGCCATAATCAATAGCATATACGAACCTTCACATCCGATTCCGACCACTGCAGGTTGTTGAATACAGGCAGGACCCCAATTCCGAGCATCGGTGACACCCCTTGCCATGTCATGTTCATTTAGCAGCTGAGGCGCTCGAAAGCGTAAGTTGCCCAGGGGTGACTGAGCATAAGGAATGCCTCCAAAAAACGTAACGGGCCCATTAGAGACGCCAGCAGGAGAGGTTGTATTCCCTACAAACGCAGCGTATCCGATACTGACAACTGGTCCGAGGTCGGACGTCAAAGCAGCGAAAGATTCATTACAGATGACCGCGAGCGCGAGGAATGTGCACAGTTTCATAGTTGTCAATGGGTGTAGTGTTGTATCATGAAGCCCACTTTTTAAAGACGCCAGCATACATTAAGTGGAATGTGGACCTCGAAGGCTATTGACTTCGAATCGCAGAAGATGATCACAAGGTAGAGAACGGGAGAAGGGCCAGCGAGTACACGGCCCGCTGGTAGTTGACTGGGAAATAAATTTTAATAGAGTACACCGCTGGACGTTAAGGAGGTCCGATGAACCGTTGTGGTTTCAAATTTGAGGTCATGGTAGTTTTAGAAGATTTCGGATAGAGCCGTTCGCGTCGTGAACTCAAACCACCATCAAGCTTGTTCGTCCATCATCGTTTCCCTCCCTCAAATGCTATTTCTCATCTAAAGCTTGATCTAGGTGCTTCAATCGCTGGGAAACGAATGGATGATGGATGGTCATTTGATTTCCTCACCTCCATGCACGGTGTGGATTCCGACGACTCTGGGCAAGAGGATGGTTCTCTAGCTCTGGCTCCTGCTCCAACAGAAGCTAAGCTTCTAAAAGATATGGACTTGTCAACTCGAGAAGAAAGTGTGGTGTACAAACCCAATCCTTTCAGTATCGCGAAGATGAATGCTGCATATCGTACCCGTGTACCCGTCCAAACAACTAAGGTCACTCGTAATCCTTCGAACGCTGCTCCAGTGCAAATTGTGAAGCCTGGACAGAAAACCCTCGCGGAAGGGTTCGCACTTCAGAAGAAGAAATCGAAACCGTTACTACCTCCTCGTCCTGCGCCTCTGACATCTAGAGTCAATCCTCGTCTCGCTGTCAATTCAACGAAAGAACAACTCTCGGATGTGCTCCCTGACTCTCCACCTCGGCTGCCTATCTCTATCCCTGTGAACGTCATCTCTCTGAACATCGCTGAGCCTCTGTTCCATATTCGCTCTCAAGAGAATCAGACAGAAACATCTCAGGGCGCGCATATATTGATGAAAGATCTCTCTAATCTAGGTTAAACCTTGATGTCTGTAACTCTGATAACAAGAATCTCAACTGAATTTGCTCTTCCTGCGTTTATCTTTATTTTTGCTAGATCGAGAGCCACAAGTCACTCGCACTCGATGTGACTACGAAAACAGCCAGCGCGTCGCAAGACGGAGGGATATGCTACCGTTTTCATCTCCCATCAACCCACCAAATCGGACTGTCCGAGCTCACCAAGACGCTGTAATTTCTTTCTCCTCACCAGTCAAGCCTCCGCCCATCCGCAGTAACCAACCACCAGCACCTCAACGTTTCAAAAAGCTCTTCCCAAAGACGCGCGCACAGGTCACAACTCAGCATGCCTTCCGCAGAGATGTTTCTATGCCTCTGCTTGTCAATCCTACTCCAATGAGCATAAGTTGGCCGCCATGTATTTCTGAACCGTGGGTATATGCCGTCTAACATTGATTGATCAGGCAAAGAAACACATTGTCCTCCCGAACGCCAGATGCGTGTCAAAGATGAAGATTTAATCGACAATAGTAGTCTGGAGTTTGGTCTCCAATACGACATCAACAAGCTTGAACCATCGGACGAGGTATATCTAGGGCCATATTTCGGCAAGCTTGAAGACCACCTAGTGGATCGTTACCGACAGGAGCCAGAGACAGTCAGAGATGAAAATGTTGCAATCCCTCGTCCTGTTCCTGAACCACATACCTCCTCATTTCTGAGCCAAGTCGGATCCAGGCAGGACGCATATCGTGTTTCTGGTCAAGATCCCGACGAAGAGTGGAGTACCCTCCCCTCTAGAAAGAAGATGAAGATAAAGTACTCGTATTCTAATAACTCGCTGAGTTTTCCTGAGCTTATCTGTTCGTTGCCTCTTCGACAGCGCCGTCCCTCGTCCAACTGTGGCCAAGTTTACGAAGCCGTTTCGTTTGCCAGGCATCGCACCACCTCAGAAAGCCTCCAAGCCGGAAATACCAGCGTCGATAAACGGATCTGGTTCAGGCAGAAAAGTCCATCTTTATCTTCCTCCACCGCCGCCGCTCCCTTTGAACAAAGGCTATCAAGACATCGTCAAATCAGATCTTCAAACCAATGCAGACTCTGCTCATCGCCACCAGCACCACAGAAAACCGAGGCTGATACAACCAGTTGTCAAAGAGGAAGAAACATATTCTGCCTCAGCAGGCGCTTATCCATCCCCGCAACAGAGACATTACTCCCCACACCCTTGCTCCCATTCAGGGCAAGCAAAGCCCAAGGGTCGAATAGAAGCATCCGTTTCCAAATCAAAAAATCCCGCATACCTGGTCTACCGCCCGCCTTCCCCTCCAGCTTCCGACCTTCCAACACCTATTGAAGCTGATGATGAAACAGAGGTGCATATGAAAGTTGACACCAAGAAAATCCGAGAAGGATATCTGCAGACTAGAGTTCTTGCACAGAAGGTTTTGTCCAATTTATGTTCAAATCGAGTTTAATATACTCATAATCTTGAAATCACTATAATACCTAGTAGCGCAGACGGGCGTTGTTGGAGGTCTGGGAGATTTTGGGACTCCAGAGCTGTGGTGTCGTTTGCATAGATGAAGATGCTGCTTTACTGCCGGGGAAGGAGATCGGCATCGTAAATTGGACCAAGGAATGCTTAAAGGGAGGAATTTATTGTTAATGTGTGCTTGAACCAGCATGCATTTTGTACTTGCAAGGTTACAGATGACTGAATCCGCAGCATAGACATTTGTCCACCCAGGCCACGAATGCCTAATCATAGTCGCATACCGTGAAGACGGTTGACTTGTAATTTTTGTAGAGTTCCCTTGTGCGTATCATGTAGATTTTCGATTGGTTTCTTTTGTTGAGTCTCTTTTTGCTTTTGTTTGTGGGCGCTGCAGGTGATAGGGTCAAGTTATTCATTTTTTTCTCATTTTGTGCCCTTTCCCCCCTTCTTTCCTGTGTCTTGTGTCCTTTGAATTTCTTCATCTTTACCCAAGGTGCTGTGACCTCGTTGACAGACCCCCGCCACGTCAAGCGCGCGAAAGCAGTCAGAGCGACAGCGGTGCAGATACGGGAAGTCGAAGGGGCAGTGGAGCATGTCTGTAGGAGCATGCAGAAACCAGCGGCTACGAGACGACGCGACTTGCCCACATCATTGGGACATCTGATCCCTGTGCTTTGCTCTTTGAGATCGTTCATATAATCCTCTCAGGAGTTGGATGTCTTGGATAAGGGTGTTCATGACGGTCGCGAAGACGTTCGCCAAGTCAATCACTTCGCCTCAATAGATGGCCGACTAAGGTATGCATGACGGTCACGGAGACGGTCCCCTGAATGCTACATCATTCAAAGAGGGTGGCGTTTGACCGAGGTAGTGACTGCATATAATGCCACAAAACCAAGGTCGCCGAAGATATTACACGTGAGAGGTACGACAACGTAAGGACAGTGGTTGACGCTGTCAAACTATGCGCGAGGCAACAGTGTAAGACAGGCAATTTGTCCAGCATTGGGTCACCCTGCCACGTTGTATACATCTCCAATGGGTCTGGCAGGCCACAATGCAAGATGCTGGATTGATTATATGAGCATTCGCCTAAAGAAAAGAGAAGGCATCGACATACCGATGTGAAATTTACTGCTGCTGTTGTCCAATGCTTCAACGTGTTCTAAGGTAGACAACGAACCGTGCTGAAGGTTTGTGCTGAGCAGGTTGGCCGGTGTCGGGGCTTGTAAGACGTCTAAGCGTTGCCTTGATATTAGTGCAAGCGTCGATGAGAGATGATGAGAGTAGACACACTAGCAGAGAGACGTCCCGTGGTACAGTAGCCCACATCTAGTAAAGGCGATCTTATCGATCAGTGGCTGGCAACCTCTATCCGGTCAAGGGCGGGCAATAAACGACACCCCATGGTCGTATACGAGTGGCATTGGATGTTAGACGCAAGATCGCCAAAGGCGGGCAGCCCTGTGGATAGCGACGACACGAAGTGGAGGGTGGGGGGATGATGGTCGTGGTTCGAATTAAGGAGAGTCTGGAGGGGTCAGATTTATATACCAGGGAGCGCCCACAGCTGACCAAGATTCGGGAGAATTTGGCCTGGTCCACAACGGCCGGACAAGCTGGGAACGTGGTAAGGGCCAACCAGGACGGTGGAATGCACAAGAGGAACCCCTAATTTGGGATGAGGACAGGGTCCCTCGGTGGGTTTCCGTAGCCAGATCAAGCGGCAAGTACTGTATCCTGTTTCGAAATTCCAAACCGGAAAACGCGATATGTGTCGCATCGTCAAATGTGGGTTCCTAAAGGAGCCCAGGGGAAAAAAGGAAAGAGATCAAAGGCTGGTCTTTGGGCACCATTCACCGACTTCCAAAGAACAACCATCGTACGCCTTCATACACGTCACTCCAGAAGTTAGCGCGAGCAATTGCTGCTCTCTTAGAGTGAACTAGTCGTTGTTGTTTTCTCCAATGATCAGCATCGACAGTTTCTATAACGTTACATCAATTCTATCATTGAGAATAAATATGTCTGGATATACCGACTAACTCGATGTGCCCGCTTCAGCATCTTTCTGGTGCTGTATCCCAAGTCTTCGTTCCATCTCTTCAAATGCGCTCATTATGACTTCTTTCCGAGGTCCAGGTCCAGTGTTTGAAGCAGCTCCTTTTGGTTGAATTTGAATAGGCCATTCTGCTTCGGGAATGTGAAGGGCGGTGAGGGAACTACACAGGGAAGCAACCGCCTCCTTATAGGCCTCGAGAGACTCTTCGTATAGATCGTAGACGCACACAGCACATCCGGACATGCAGCATTCTGGTACTTCGAATCAGCTCATCCGCCTATTGAAGATATATGCAAACGCACCATCATCGGCTGGAGGCTTGGGTTCTTCTGGGACTTGAAAGCCATGGAATAGTTGGATAGGCTTTATAGATGTTTTTACAAGAGTTGATTGTTGTGATGATTCAGGAATCGAGGCATCGTAATCAGCAAACGCCTCAAGCCTATTCGAAAGAGCAGCCTTTTGTCGGAGAGAGTTCTCAAGGCGCTTCCACCTATTCGACAAGTCTTGACCACCTCTCGAAGCCTTCCGCTGCTGGTTCGTGTGCTTCGTTCCTTCAGATATTTCCAAGTGGTGATATTGAGCGATAGAGGTTATTGAGCGACGCCCCAGCAAAGCGAAAGATGTGGTTTTGCAGGAACGTAGCATGGAAACATGATTTTTTGCAAATGTGGCTCCCAAATTAAGGCTTGTAGTCCCTATTTTTGTGACGGGTGAGGAGATCCACTCCGAATGGACAGTATGGCGGGCGTCTGTAGTGAAAACGAAGCCGCTTTTACTAAAACTTTTAGTAAGTCACTTCACGCATGCCTAGTCTCTCTAGACAGACCAAATAAACAAATGACAATCGATTTGATATATATATGTGATTTGTCCGGACTAATCCGACGCGCCCTGGCGTCGAGAAAGCACATAACAATGGACGGTTACATTTCAACCTAATTCCTTACGCCTCATAGTGAAGTTCAATTCAAGAATGCCCCAGGAGAAAGATTCAAAATGTAGCCTCAACCTCTTGACGAAAGTCATTCGGAAATCTTCAAGAAATCTATTCGATGCAGCTTCAACGTATTACCGTACCCAATACCCAACAGATTCTGGACTCGATAATAAGCTGCTTCGTTCGGTCTGACCTAGGCGTAATAAGGCATTTGAACGGAACGGGATGACTATAATAAGTTAGACCTTTGGAAACTCCATGATGTGAAGTGAAACGTACCTAATTAATCCTGAAGTGTACTCGACATCAAGCACTATGTCTTCCCCTGATGCATTTTTGGGAGGTTTTATATCGAATACCGACAAAATCATCGCAACGGCTATTAAAACCTGAACAACACTTGTTCAACAAACATCCAATTGGTAGCAAGCGAAGGAGTTTACCGTGTCCAACGCCAAGTGACGTCCCGGACAAATTCTTTGCATAAGTTTAGCATAAAAGGGCCATTGTAAAACAACAGTTGTTGCTGACCTTCTGCCAAATCCAAAGATGAAGGCCGTGTCGTCTTTACTGAGCTCGTTGTCTGCGTTGAGATAGCGATCAGGATTGAACTCTTCCGGGTCCTTATATCTTCTAGAGTCTCTTGACATTGCCCTGGAGCAGAAATATAATCAATATTATGGGCTACCTTTGTCGAATCAGTAAAGCGTACCAAATATTGGGAATAATTGAAGTATCTGCGAACTGTGGTAAATTTGATCACTACCGACAAGATTTGCTCTATAATCTCACGTTTTGGTATGTAGTATCCTTCATATATATCCTCTGATGTCGATAAATGCGGGGTCCCAAGAGGAACGACTGGTCGCCAGCGGAACACCTCCCTGCAAAGTGCCTGGATGTACGGCAGGGAATCCAAATCATTGTAGATAGGAAGCCGATCCTGTCCTATAGCCCTGTCGAGCTCCTCCTGAGCTTTTCTTTGAACTTCGGGAAACATAGCCATTGCGTAGAAGAACGTGCCTAGGGACGACGCCGTCTTGACAGTAGGGCGCTTAATGTTTTTCTAAAATAGCATCGATCATCACTTACCGTGTCGCCGCCACCTTCGAAAAAGGCGGTTTAGAGAATGAGATGGAGAGGGCCAATTGGTTTTACTTACCAGTATATCCTGTCGCAGCCATGATCTTGAGTAATTCGTGCTCCTCTGGCGTATTGCACCTATCAATATGACTCGCGACGAAAGATGGTGAAGCAGTGCCAGCGGCCTGGAGATTAGCACACTGAGTGGATTTCCTAGACCGATAGAGACAAATTTCAGGCTCACTATATTGTCCAGCACATACTTATATGGAGCATCTATAAATTGAGCCAGCCTTTCCCGTGATTCCTTCGCGGCAATATGGAAACCTGCTCCGGGGAACCAAGAGGGCAGGTGGCGGAGAAACGGAGCAATATTCACAATTGAACCACTTGGAACAGCTGCGCAGGAGAAGTCGTTTATTGCCTTTTCTGCGAGTTCCTGAAAGTAGTCGTCCTTTGCACGGACTTCGTACCCGTACATTATGGACATAATAATGGATACTGAAAGACTAGGTTGGTGATGTCAGGTGGTATAAACCGGCAAGACTTGCTAAAATGATCTGCCCGACATACGTTTTAGAATGCTTGAGAAATTCCTGAGGTGTTTCCAGTAGGCTGTGGAGCATATCGGTGGTTTTTTCGACCTGAATGGGTCTATATTCAAGTGATGCTTTACTCCTGAACGTTTGCTGTAAAAATCGGCGATGTGTTTGCCACTCTGGTCCATAAGGCTTGAAAGGTGTGATTTGAATCCACCCAGTCCTATAATTATGAGTGTCGTCAATATAATCAATTGATTTCGTTCAAGTTTGATCTCGTACAGGTCTATCATTGGAACATATGGTCGGTCAGAGTAATTGTTGGACCTCTTCTCCATGAGTTCGATGCATACGTCGACGGAATTCAATACGACAATGTGCTTGTTGAAAGATCTCAAGTGAATAATTGATCCTAGATACAAACATTCTGATTGTTGGACCTGTATATTGTGCTAGTAATTTAACCACGCACCATATTTTGCAGCCCAGTCGGTCAGCTCAAACCACAACGTAGTCGACGACAACTCTCTGGCATTTCCTGAGATGAAATCCCTAGGTGGTGGGCCTGGGGGATAGGGCAGCTTGCGTATCGATAATAAGAAATATCTTGATTTACGGGACACAAGGACAGCCGAAAACGCGAGAGCGAGTATTAGAATTGGCCTGCATGACGGTTCCGAAGCATTCAACATCAGCGCAAGGAAGAACTGGAGAGTCTGATACATCGGGGATAAGTATACTGCACAGTGCCAGGTCATTCAGAGACTCCGGTTATATACTGCGAATCTGTGGAGCATGGAAGAATTCCATGCGGTAAGTGGGCGGCCATACGAAGAAGACTCGTTCGATGGAGTCAATTGCAGACCTCCTACTAGCTCGTCGTAGAACTTAATCATCCGCAAGTAATGCAAGAAAGCGACAGGATATCAAAAGTCCTTTTAGCATCCAATAACAGCCTTACGGAGTGATATTGCCTCATCTTATCAGATTATGAGTCTCAATTGAGTGTCGTTGATTGGACGCACCTCTGTAAAAGTAGCATGTGTAAAGGTTATTCATTCTCGATTGGCTCCATCTGGGATCCATTTCCTGCTTCGAATTAACATCAACGCATCTGCGAACTGAAATGTACGCGCCACCATTACAACTTCTGTTCATAATTAATAGTAGTCATTGGTCAACACTATTTTTTTAGCACCGGCGCTTAAACGGACATCTTCGTGAAATATGGTTAGTATCATAGAGCAGATCAAGTTATGACAAACTTAAACATATATCTCACATTGTATAACTACGACAAGGTCGAGACGTAGTGGTCAATGAGACTCTCAACTTTCTCGTGACGCGGTTTGATGGTGCACTCAAAGGACTCCGGTTGGCTGTTAAGAGAAAGTCAAGCACTCCAACCATTCCACTTGAGAACAGTACTTACAATGTCACACCTGAGCAATATTTCATATCAGGTTCGATGACCCGACCGTCGTTGTCTCGTGCTTTCGAAATGGTGAAGGTTGCAAGAATAGATGCTACGCTGATCCATATGACGGAAAGTGCCACATTTATTCCCGGGCAAATACTGTTCGTTCATTAGCGTTACGATGTTAGAAAGTGCAGCTATGACTTACCGGCGCCCAAATCCAAATCCAACGTCAACAGGATCAAGAATCGAGGTGTCGAGTTCCCTGTCTTTCAGGAAGCGCTCAGGCCTGAAAGCCCTTGGATCCGGATAAATTTTCTCGTCGTTCAATATAGCCCTATTCCGATCATTAAGCTTGATATGTCAACAAGAATCTTGTTACCATCGCTTACCAGATGTTCGTGATAATGAGTGACTGGCCAGGGATGAGATATCCTTCATATTCGTCGTCCTTCTCCAGAAAATGAGGAATACCTTCATGCAGGGGGGTCAGAGAGGTTGCCAGCCGTGATGACATCAACTTACCCATAGGGCCAGGAGGATTCCATCTGCGAGATGGTTAGCCCGTACCAACCGAATGTCCGAAATTCGAAATAACCACCGACCTCTGAACTTCTTTGATCAAAGCTGAGATATAGGGGAGAGAAGGTTCATCGTTGAACTCGGGAAGGCGCCCCCTTCCAATCACTCTGTCAAGCTCTTCCTGAGCCCTAGCTTGGGCCTCCGGAAAACATACCATAGCCAGGAAGAAGGTATGTAGCACAGCTTTTGTGGTACTCGACCCACCTACGCAATCATCTAAGGATCACTTGTAGGGCAGAGATTTTTAACCGATCACGAACCGATGAATACCACTCCCGCAATGTCCTTTATCAGGGTCTCCTGGGCGTCTACGTCGCTGGAAACATCGATCTCTTCTAAAGACTGGGGCACAAAACCGTGCAATGTATTACCTTCCATCTAATGAGAAGGGTTGCATAAGGACGGCAATTCAATGTCTCTAGAAAGGTACTGACCACCTGACGCTTCGCTTCAACGAAGGGGGCTTCACGAAATTGAGAACTCAGTGTTTTCCATTGCGCTGGCGTCCGATTGAACGGAGCCACGGAAAGGACCGACGATGCGATGGGTAGTGCCCATGGAATAGAATCGAGGATGCCAGATATGGGCGTCGCAGTCTCTGACAACGCATTCATTACTTGTTCCGCACAGTTGATGTAAGAATCGTTTGTTTCTTTTGTCTTTGTTCCATAAGCTACGGTATGTAGCGTGCCACCTATAAGGCTGTTGTCCATGTCGTCAGGATTCCGGAAACTGACGACGCCGCATTTCCAAATATACTTACTGCCTAATGTGCTCCATGTAGTCTTCGGGTGTCTTCATAAGCCTTAGGAGGAGTGCACGCGTGGAGTTGATTGCCTGGATCCTCTGGGTTTCGTGAGCTGCCTTCGATTGGAAGTACTTCTGGAAGAGGCGTCGACGCTGCTTCCACGCCAGACCATATGGCATGAAAGGAAGCAACCACGGAAAGCCCATACTAGATTTGTCATTCTCAGTACTTATCGGATGGTAAGGTTCAGAACAAGGCTCACTACTTATTGATGAGGATAAATTTCGACCTGACATATGCCTCAGTCATGTACGACCTAGAGACGGTTCAGAAAAAGAAACTTTACCTGTCAGAATAAATTAACGATCGCTTTCCCATGAGGTCGGAGCATGCCTTGAACGAGTTCAAGATGACGATGGAGCTCCCTAGAACTTCGGCATGAAGGATATCTGAGTCTGGAAAGAGCAAGTGAGTGAAGAAAACCACGCACAGAGTTGATGTACGAACTGCATTGTTTCCCCCATAGAGAGAATGTTTCCCATTCGAAACTTGAAGGGAAATTGAGAATATTTCCCAATAATGGTAGTTTACGAGGGCCGGGAGGGAGGGGAAGTCTTGAGCTCTTTCCTGACCAGTGATAAGAGACAACAGCAATTAGCAGCAAAGATACGAGGGGGTAAATGGTGAAAAGTCCAGCAATCATGATGAGAACCCTCAACCTTTGACGTCGACAGACTTTGACCGCCAATGCGGGACTCTATAGCTTTATATCTTTTTAAGGACCCGAATAATCCGGTTCCGCAATCTCTATTCCTTCGCGGGATAGCTCAAAACCCGAATTTTTGAAGAGCAGCGAGGTCAGAAGCTTGATTTGACGTACGATCAATGAGAAATTGTACATGGCTGATTCGTCGGATTCCCATATATGCAGCCAAGAGGCCTAGTAGAAGGGAGTCTTGTGCGGGGGCGAGTCCAGATTAAAGCCGCCGGGGGAGGAAATTGTAACAGGATATTTGCAGGATATCGACAAACATCCGGTACGACGTGGTCGAGAACATAGAAAGGCACAGAAGACAAAGCCAAGATAGATATTTCAGGCTGAAACCTCACAAGCTTTAAGGCGAGAAGGGACAAAGATGTTGGATAATTCGTTGCGGCTCGTTTGCAGCTGTATCATATATGAAGGGCGAAGATAAAAAGGATTCACATCTACTGCTGCTAGAATGCCGAGCAATGCCGGTCTCTTGCCAAGATACCAAACAAGCTGGGATCATCGAACTCAGCTTGCCACTTGTTCTCCCCATAAACATTGCTATCGACTGGTTCCAGGCATTTCTTGCAGCGGCCTGCACGCTGAGATCCTGAAATGTCGAGCAGCACAGCTCTGAAGACGTTCTCTCTGACGAACGATATCACAGAAATATCGCCTCAAGATGAGATATATCGCTTTGATGCAGCAGCGGATAAGCGCATCAACAACGAACAGCCATGGAAGAAAGAGTAACGCGTTTTTTGCATCTGCGTGGGATGGTCTTTGATTAATGACTTGGTTTGTAGCCCTCACTTCTTCAAATCATGCAGGATATCTGCCATTGCGTTGATCAAGATGGTGTGTCTTGAGTTTCAATCTCGCGCCCCGAGTGTAGAATCTAATCGATTATGTTCAGGTGATTCATGCGCGCTCTGGTGTTCCATATGAGATCATGGGTCTTATGCAAGGCAAAGTCGTCGGGAACACGCTGATCATTATGGATTCATTTGCACTACCTGTGCAGGGTACGGAGACTCGCGTGAATGCTGCGAATGAGGCCAATGAGTACATGGTGGAGTATGTCAATCAGAGTGAGAAGGTGCGTCATGGTCTTTTCTTGGAAATACCATGAGCTTGACGCCTCTTTCAGGCTGGGAGGTTGGAAAACGCGATCGGATGGTACCATTCACATCCCGGTTATGGATGTTGGCTTTCTGGTATCGATGTGAACACTCAGATAAATAACCAGAAATATCAGGATCCATTTGTTGCTGTCGTGGTAAGCTCACACATCGCTCCAAGTAGCTTCGTTCATTGTAACGTACAATATAGATTGACCCGAACCGAACTATCTCGGCCGGCAAAGTCGATATTGGAGCTTTCCGCACATTCCCTGAAAACTACACCCCTCCAAACGTTTCGCAATCTGAATATCAATCTATTCCCCTAGACAAGATCGAAGATTTCGGTGTTCATGCAAACCAATATTACCAACTAGAGGTTGACGTGTTCAAATCGAGTCTGGACAACGATCTCCTATCGATGTTGTGGAATAAGTACTGGGTAAACACACTCAGCCAGAGTCCTCTGATATCGGTACGTAAACACGCAACTTGCATGTTTTCTCAAAACTAATGTTACACTAGAATCGGGCCTATGCGGTTTCTCAACTATCTGATCTACATCAGAAATTGGCGAAAGCTCAAGTATCGGTAGCATCGACCAGAGCCTCAGCACCAACGTTGAAGGAGAAGGACTCGTCAACTTCAGCGCAGAAGGTGATTTTGATTATTCCTTGGAGCTGCCTTGATTCCTAACGAGTATATCAGCAAAAGGAGAAAGAAGAGAAGAAGAAAGAAGACAACCAATTGACGAAGAGCGTCAAAGACAGGTGAGTCTTCTCTCCAACATCAAGCACAATTCTAATAGCATTGTATTTCTTAGTACGAAAATTGCTGTCGAGGCTCAGCACGGTCTTATCACTCAAGTAATCAAAGACGTGATATTCTCGATGCGCCCGAAGAACGCCGTTGGTCCTTCTGCTGCATTCCCGGTCGTAGAGGTCACTGACATGGCTATTGGTTGATTCGCACTTTTGTTACTCACCCTATGCTTTCGTGTGTATAATAGTGCTTTCTCTACGCTGTTTTGACAAGAGGTAGAATCTCTGTGTAATCATAATTTTGAATATTTTGAGCAAGCATTGAATCGGTTGATAGGCAGAATTTGCTTTTTTGACGTAGATTTTTACGGCTGTTCACAGGAATCTGTGCACTTGCGCGGTTGTGAATCTATGATCATGGGCGCTTGAGGAAATAATGCCGAGGGCCCGAGGAAGTTGTTGCACAATACAGACAAATAATGCTCTGGTTGTGCGTACAAATCAACGTACTCTGCACGTCGTCTACCTTCAAGAAACACCACATCGCCAACGTGAGTCCCTATGCCCCTACTCTACGCTACGGAAGTGCGTTATATACACTTCTCTGGCTTTCCTGGAGAAAAAACGGTGGAAAACAGATGGATGGGCGATAATCACTTCGGATGACGCGCGGCCCTAAAACTTCGTCAGGCGAAAATGCTGATATTGTATTTTGTTCCTCTTTCGCAGAATGGGCTTCACGGAATATCAAGTCGTTGGACGGCACTTGCCCACTGAGGCGGAACCTACCCCCAAGATCTACCGAATGCGCATATTTGCGCCCAACGAAGTTGTCGCCAAGTCCCGTTTCTGGTATTTCTTGAGGTGCGCATGGTGTCCTACCCTGTTACCCTGAAGCGCACTGAACGAAGATCGCGTCAGGCAACTCAAAAAGGTCAAGAAGGCCAATGGCGAAATTATTGGTGTGAACGTCGTATGTATCTTGATATCCCTTGCAGCCCTCAAGAGGCAGGCGGAATGGGATTGCTGACCAAAGGGCTTCTGCGCGATTCAATTTTTGCTTGTTCGCCGTTCCCTGTTTTTCCTAGATCCACGAAAAGAAGCCCTTGAAGGTCAAGAACTTCGGTATCTGGCTCCGCTACGACTCGCGGTCTGGTACCCACAACATGTACAAGGAGTTCCGTGACCTCAGCCGTGCTGATGCCGTCAAGAGCTTGTACCAGGACATGGCTGCCAGGCATCGTGCCCGCTTCAGGTCAATCCACGTACGCCCTTTTAACTCAAGGGCAGCGATATATGTCGGCTAATCCTTTGATCAGATTCTCCGTGTGGTTGAGATTGAGAAGACCGAGGACATCCGTCGCCCCTACATCAAGCAACTGCTTACCCCCAAGCTCAAGTTCCCCCTCCCCCATCGCGTCACCAAGTTCCGCTCGACCTTCGTTGCCAACCGCCCAGTCACCTTCTGAGCGTAGTTGTTTCATATTGTGTGGTTGTGGATTGGACTGGTACGTCGAGGGAGGATTCGTGGTATGCTCTATCAAGCTTGTATATGAATACAACCATGTTGCTTCCGATAAAAATATGCTTATGCTTGCATCTACGCCCGAGTAAATTTTGAAAGAGTACTCGCTATCAAATGAACTGAAAAGGTGTGCAAGTGTATTATGCGTGGGAAATTTTGTCTATGTTGCTTCGTGTTGCATAACGCCCTCAACGTTGGGCATCTTGCGCACTGCCAACAACGATAGCGATCTATGGTCGCTCCCGCTCCTCCCAGTGCCCAGCTCTCATACGCAGAACGGGCGAAGAGAGCTCAGAACATCAAGTCTGCCATCGCCGCACCGCCTCCAAAAAATATCGTGCCAGCGGTCAATGCTGTAGTCGACACAACTGCGGCGACTTTGGCAGCGCCGGTGACGAAGGTGCCTACCACGTTAGCTGTGGCAAGCATGGATCCATCTCCAGCCGTGATTTCTTCGCCTTTGTCCACAAGCGCCAATGATACACTCAACTCTTCCATGGTGATTCTGGCCAGAGCCTCATCCCCTCCACCAATATCACCACACAGCGCCCACAACTCGTCGGCCGACACCAGAAATGAAAAAGCAGAGGCAGGAGTAAGCAAGGCGTTGTCGTCTGGACAACTTGCGGCAAAAGCGTTGTCCATTGTGGCCGCGCACACATCGAATGCAGGGAGCTCGAAGCCAACAACCCCGAATGTGTGGAGTCAACGCATAGAACGTATGTCAGCTGCTCGTGCAACGGCTGTAGTCTCGTCTCCGAACCAGTCTGCGACTACGAACCAGAATGCGACTCCAGCGGTCCTTTCTGCTCCAGGTGCCACGCCAGCGTTGGCGCTAGGGCCTTCGCCGCATCTTTTCCCCTCCACGTCACCAGAGGCGCATTCTAACGACCATCGAGTATCCAACGCGCAGCCAAAACCAAATCATATATTGCCTGAAGGAGACCCTTTTGTTGTCAAATCCCTACCACAACGTCTCGTCCATGCGTGGGCGGCTGCTACGCCGTCGCAGCCCGTACCGCCTCCTGCAGCCTCGTCATCGGTAGTCATCTCGATTACTGCATCAACATCCTCCTTGGAGGCACCGCTTTCTGTGACCACCATGTCTTCGGAGGCATGGCCAGAAGTAGGGAAATCAGTCAGCGCAGCTTCGACTTCTACCGGTGCGGATTTCTTGAAAGTAATCACGGCAGAGGAAGGGCGTGAAGGGGAGAAAAAGTCAGAAGCTGGATCCGAAAATAAAGGTAAGTTGATTTTTCCTTGTGCGCATATAAGGCGCAAACTAATCTACTTTTTTTCTCCTTGTAGGCGACAAGGTCAAGAAAGGAAAGGCTAAATCGAAATGGGTGCAGATTCCGCCTGCAGAACTTCAAGCAGCCGTCGATGCTGCCACCGACGCTGCGCGAAAGAATCATCATTCCCAAGGCTCGCGCAAAGGTAATAAAAGCTCTAACGTGACCAGCATTAGCAACACAAACGCCCACAATTCGAATGGATCAAATACTAATGCCTTGAACACGCCGAGGTCCCATTCGGGGCGAACTTCGGCAGTGCAATCTAGAATACAAAGTGCGCAGAGCAGTCCCCGTACCCAGAGAGGACGCCGCCTGCCGTTAGAAGATGGGCCTGCTGGAATGACTTTGGGTGTGTGTGATTTGTGTTATTCGAACCACTTCTCATCTTCATTTTTATCATAGATACTGCTGGCCCACCATCGCATACACCAGTCCGCGGCCCTTCACCGTCCCAGTTACCTGCTCCCCAACAGGAGCGACATACGCCCTCTCCCTATCACCCCCTTCCTCAAGCCCCATATCCGCAGCATACGCGGCATAATGCAGGGCAACTCGCTGCCGCCCAAATACCCGTAATCGGAAGCAGCCCCACACCTACTGCGCCAGGCGCCCCTCCTCTATACCCCACAGCGGATCAAGCGTATACCGCTCAACAACACAGACATCGCAGTCATCCCATGCAACCCGCCGTGCCGCCCGTACCAGCACCTGCCCCATCTCCACATGCCTTCCAAGTCACAGCACCTCCGTTTTACCCCCAAGCCCATCACTTGCAACCGTCTAGTAATTCAACGTCTCCGCCTCCTGCCCAAATATATCAGGGCGTCAACCGGCCACCTATGTACCCGCCACCTGCTGGAACATATGGGCCACCCATGTATCCAATGTATCCATCGCCCACTTTCGGGTACGGAGGATGGCAGCCCCAGCCTGTCTATGGGACTATACTACCTCATCATCAACAAAAATATACTCCGCTACATTACGGAAACGGCCCTTCCGGAGCGAACGTACCACCTCAGCTGAACACCCAGGACACTGATGCAGGTGTAGCCGAGGCCTCACAGCCCCCGATTGAGGTTGTATCAGACGCTGAGAAAGTGTCGACAAATGGTCCCACCGCGACCAGTCCTCTCCGGGAAGCGATGATGTTTGGGAGTATAGACTCGTCTCCTGTACAGAAAGAGGGCTTGAGCGGCAATACCAGTCCCACAATACGCCGTTCTAGCCGCAGCGGTGTTAAGACCAATGGAGACTCCACTGCAAAGCGGAGTGAAGGTGAAGGGGCGGAGAATACAGTTGATCAAGCGGAACAGGTACATACCAGGGATGAAAGCTCTGGGCCTAATGGTAAGAAGGACAAGAAAGCGAAAGCCGCGAACGGGACTTCTATAGAAAACGAGAAAGAGGGTGCCAACGTTGTTGCAAGTAAACACCCCGAAGGTGTCATTCCACCGGTCTCGCCAGAGATTACATGGAAATTTGGCACCGCTACACCCGCCCGACGCCAGCAATCACTACCACCCACCGAGGATGATGCACCATCTCCGGCCCACCAGTCTGCCGATTCGGTAAACGTTCTGAAGACGTCTAGCACGATGCCCGAGCTTTCGAGTATTCAGTCCAACCATAGTATTCAGTCCAACCATGCAGACGCTGTGTATCCGGGAGTGGTAGATGCACGGAGTAGTGTGTCTTTCACACATCTTCCAACGCCATTGCCGTTGCGGTCATTATTGCCCGTGGGCTCAGTCTCCCCTCGAGAGCATGGCATCGGATTTGGCGATACTCTCGTCCCATCACTGCCTTCTGGGGGGACAGACTCGGATCTTGACGTGAAAGATTACGGGTACGGATTTGGCGACGCGAGTGGTTCTGGGTATGCCACTACACTCGCGCGCGAAGAACGGCTGGCAAGGGAACGCGAATTTGAGGCAGAGCGCGTGAAGGAGAGGGAAATGGCGGCCTGGCGCGAGGAAAGTCAGAAGGCGTTGACGGCTGCTACTGTTGCTGCTGGTATAGCTCCAACTGGCTTCGTTGGTGCGGCAGCTCTGGAAGAAGGAAATGTCGATGAGAATGTCGTCGTTCCGGAAGTGAATTCAAGCCATGGTGGATATGTTGTCAACAAAGAACATGTATCTTGGCGTGGAGGCGGTGATGGTGGACGAGGCAATCGTCGGGGTGGGGGAACATTCGGAGCAGGCGCCAGCGGAAGGGGATTTGGGGGATCAGATCGTGGAGGTGGGTACGGAGGACGCAGGGGACGAGGTGCGAACGGATACTCGAGAGGGTATGGACGTGGTGGGTACGGACGCGGTGGCGGCGCCCCAGCGGGCGTTTCTCATCGTCCTCCGCCATTTACGGCTACGCCTCCGCAGCATATGCATCCGTTGTCGCCAATGAATGAACTACATCAGCCCATGGGAGCTTCACACTACCCTCCACCACCTCACCAAATAGGCGCTCCGTACCTCGCTATGCCAATGCATCCTAATGGCTTTGACGCTTATGGACTCCCGCCTTCACTCCCGCCTGTGAATGGCACGGTATCTGTGCCACAACTGTCGCCGCCTGTTCCCTTCCCACTCTCACCTATCTCGTTCCCTTTGGACCCCACAAGATATTTCCTCCTTGGACAGTTAGAATATTATCTGAGTCCTCAAAATATGGCTTCAGACTTTTACTTGAGGCAGCGCGTACGTTCTCTTTATCTTGTTATTTCGTTTGCCTAGGTCGCTACTGACCATCCTTCTTGCTGTTCCAGATGGATGCTCGCGGCTGGATACCGATATCCCTGATCGCATCATTCAATCGCGTGAAAACATTGACGCTGGACCCCCAATTCGTCAAAGATGTGCTTACCCTGTCAAGCCTCGTAGAAGTGCGCGGAAGCATGGTTCGAATGGGCGGGTGGGAGCGCTTCGTCCTCCCAGATGCTGCCCCAAGTTCCGTTGAGGACCAACCGCTACCTCATTTGTACCAGAGCTTAGGTACATACCAAGACGAACGCCCTCCACAGCAGCAGCAGTCAACCTACGAACAACAGGAACAAAATACTGAAAATCAACCGACTCATCCGCAAGACCAGCAACATTACCTCCCGGACGAGAAACTTGGTTCATCCCATTGGCAAGCAGGAGGTATACAAAGCCCGAATGGTCACAATGGACATATGACTAAATTCGCTGATCCTTCTCATTTGGAAGATGAGGAAGATGAAGAAGATGAGGAGGAAGACGTTGTGTTCGTGATGGGACATGAAGCCGTCACCTGGTCCCCTGAGCGAGGGTCATGATTGAACATTACATATTTACTTGGCTATGCTGGCATCTATCTGTGTCTCTGGGGCTCTTTTTCTTGCACCCTTCATGCTCAGAACTGCCTGGGATCTCTAGCTGATGATTCTTGGTAGCCGCCGTGCTTTTACTTTACAAGGTGACGCCACCTCATCTCGTCCAACAACATGTTCGTCGTCGCTTGCGGTCAGCCCCCACCTGCGAGACTTGATCTGTACCTACCTACCTCATTGTTTGTTCGAGCACTATTTATTAACGATGGGGATCAACATCTTCGCCATCCTGATCACTGTCTATCACCCGACACCGTTTGTCATTATTATCATTGTCTTTATTATTGCTCATCCTGTACATAATCTGTTGTGTTCTTCCCGGTTATCATTGACTCGTGTCACTTCCCGTCTCTCTTCCTGCATACCTCTTTTTGCTCTCTTTGCATTATACACTAGTCCGCCATACAATACACGTCCCCAGATAAATTGCTCCTCGTCCTTTTCTCTTATATATTCGCTTTCGTGCTTCAGCCTTCCGGCTCAGGCTCCAGAAACTATTGATTTTTCCTATTCGCGAACATCATTACATTCGTATCGGGCTTTTTCCTGGCTTTCTTTACACATCACACCTTCCGAGATGCTTCCTCAAAGAGATTCTTTACACTCATCGTCGTCGTAGAAATTTACCTATGCATATCCATACCTCTATGGAGTCCTTTCCCGTCTTCCCTACAATCATTTATCTTCACCCTCGACACCCACGCGAACTCAGTGTCATGTAATATGTTATATATGCAATGGTGTTCCCCATTTATTATGTACTCTTAGACTACCTAGAAAGTAGTCCTAGAATACTCCCGACTCGGCCTTCCTACTCATTCAGAACACATTGGTATGGCTGCATATGTTGCAAGAAAGTGAGATGGACAGAACATTCAGTTCCATGTTGTTTACGGTAGAACAGCCTATCAAGCTGCATCTGTCGATTCTGTCCCTGAACGTTCAGAAAAGGTTTCATCTGACATGTTCAAATTCCTCGCATTATCAATAATCAAGGACTGGCACGCATAACTTCTGATTCGCCTTCACTGAGGCCTTAGTGGAGTATTTTTCCTGCAAGTGACCGGCCACAGTCTACGGAAAATGTGCGGTTGCTCAAATACTGATGTGACCTCATACACTGTGTGTTTTGAATGCTTATTACTCCGGAACGTCTACCCATGTGGTTCATTTCAAAGGTTCTTTTTTCTTCTGAAGATTCGGCTTCGTTACAATTCGACATAGAGTTAAAATTAGACAGTTCCTAGTGGAAACTTTAGTGTCAACATGGGATTCTGTGTTTTTCCGTTATGCTAAAATTATCGTCAGTACTTCGATGGATCAAATGTAGGGGATATCTCGCAGCGACGCGGGGGGGCTTATTTCTCCAATATTCCCATATGATCTTTTCAATGCGTTATAAGGACTGCTTGGCATTTTGCTCAGACGTCCACGCTCGTCCCGTTACAGAATGCGCCCTCAAATCTTTCTTGGCATAGCCGCTTCTTTCATCGCATCTGCCTCTGCTCATGCAACTTGGCAAGAGCTTTGGATTGGATCCGTAGATGCAGGAAGTTCTTGTGTTCGAAAGCCGGCAAGCAACAACCCCGTAACGGATGTCACTTCTAATGTGCGTATCTCAATCGAAAATGTCATCTTTGAGATTTCACAAGTGGCTAATCACTATTCGTATAGGACCTTGCCTGTAACATTGCTGGAACCAGCTCTGGAGTATGCCCAGTTAATGGTAACACATATATACGCTCGTCAACGCAAATTCGTAGCTCATTTGATATATTCTAGCTGGAGAGAGCATAACCATCGAGATGCATCAACAACCAGGCGACCGCTCATGCGCTAACGAAGCCATTGGTGGAGACCACTACGGTCCCATTAATGTATGGATATCCTTAATGAACTCTTCAGTATATGTTTTAACACGACTGTCAGATTTACATGGCCGCTGTGAGCGATGCCACCACTGCAGTCGGCGCAAGCGCTGCCTGGTTCAAAATTGCAGAGACTGGAATGGTTTCTAAGGCTCCTGATTACTGGGCCACTGAGGTCATGAACGTGAGCTGATTTCCTTGTGAAAACCTGGTTCACCCTTACTTACTCTATTGTAGAACAACTGTGGACACTACACCTTCACAATCCCATCCGACATTGCTCCCGGAAATTACCTCCTCCGCGCCGAGGTCATTGGTACGTTTGATCCGTTGATTTTCCACATCAAACAGTTGAATGACATCATTATGTAGCTCTGCACGTAGCAAGCAGCGTCGGAGGTGCCCAGTTCTACCCTGGCTGCTTCCAGCTAAGCGTTGCTGGAACTGGAAGTGCGAAACCCCCCACGGTCAAAATTCCAGGAGTTTACAGCGCTCAAGATCCCGGCATCCTCATCAACATCTACCAAACCCTTAGCACCTATGCCAGTATGTGTATTCCCCTTTGCTAGTTTCAATTTGTTCTCATTGCGATCAGTTCCTGGACCCACCCCCTATGGCACTGCCGCCCCAACCATCGCTGCTACGGCGTACCCGACTACCGCAACTTGGAACACGGCCCAGCAACCTGCGACAATTCCTACTGTAGTTCCTGGAGCCCCAGCTGGATCTGGTACCGGCACCGGAGCACCCACTACTGCCAATCCTACTACCACGGCCAAGCCCACGACCACTGCCCCAACGACGACCGCACAACCAACTACGACCGCACCTGTGACCGGAGGTGCTGCTTTGTATGGACAGTGTGGAGGAATTGGTTGGGCGTAAGTTTGTATTTGAATTTTGATTTGACGCAAAAGCTGATCGTACAAAATACAGAGGCCCTACTACATGCTCTCAAGGAACCTGCAAATCCACAAACGGTGCGTATCTATCCATTCAAATTGTCTAGACCTCGGTATTGACGCAACTGCTTTCAGAATATTACTCTCAGTGCTTAATGTAGTTACGCTTTCCACGCAAATCCTGTTGTTCTGCCATCAATCAATTTTCTTTTCCACCTCCGATGCGAAAAGAGCATTTGTTTTCATCTTTGATACACCAGATAAGTAGTCCAGAGACAGGCTTGATATTTGGAGAGGCTGTCAAAGCTATTACAAGGTATAATTACAACGAATGGTACCAGATATTGATACTAAGTTAGTAAGAGCTCACTACTGCTCAAATGTCCAAGTCCACTTCGAAAGTACCGCAAACAAACCGCAAAAGGTAATGATTTCCAAATATAACTGAAGTTGATTACTAATCGAATCAGATGCATCAGGGAAAGACACGTCGCTACAAAACTTGAACGAAGACATCACTTTGGCCGGGAAAACTCAGCCTGTTGTTTTCTTGTGCGACAATTCAAGTATTGCCGTTGTCACGAGACCAAGTCGTTTGACTAGCGGCAAACTGGCTCTACATAAAGCTGTTATCTCCTGCCTCATAACTCACGAGGGGGTCGCTATCAACGCGCTATACATCAAAATTGGATAGGGAATGTACACTGAGATGGACGGCGAACATTAGGTGTGTTGCCAGAATGAATCTGCTTACCGTACAGCTGAAACTTGCTCAAGGTTTCATTGGTGATGAGTGCAAACAATGTCGCACTGAAAACTAGTGGCGGGTGGCATCAGGAGTTCCCTTGATAGAGTGTAAGACCTTCCCTCCGACGGCTGGCAAATTCAAGTGTCTTCTTATATCGGTGACCCGGGGATGAATCAACGAACCCTGGCTCGACGAAGAGTGTCAATTCGGGCGCCAGACGACACTTTGATAACAGATGCTGTTATCTAGTCTTTCCAACGACCATGAAGCATCAAATCAAGCCAGGGGAACCAAAGAATGCTGATGTAATTGGTACATAATGATCATTCCAGGTGCCCAAATCGAGTACAATGAGCTTACGATATCTCAAGAAACGACTATATGGCGCCGCAGGAGATTTAAAAGCTAGCTGGAAACGTCTTTCTGCGTTTCTCTCCTTTGTTTGTTCGGTAGACCCACCGTTAGCTATGGCTACCGTGGAGAGCTCGGAATCGTTACCTTTTATACTGTCCATTGTAGTGGCAATCCTCCTCTTATTCTGGGCAACTGCAAAGCTCCGGCCTCTAATCTCTCGACTCCCTTATCCTCCTGGCCCACGTTCAAAAGATGTAATCTCTGGAAATCCGAGGCAACTTCTGGAGAGCAGGCTGTGGTTTACAATGACTGATTGGGCTGCAACATATGGTCTGGTCACCTTATCATGCAGTATAGTCTCCATCTCTAATCGTTCTTGTCCTTGTCTCCTAGGGCCTGTTATGCACTTGAGATCATTCAACACCCATATGATTATATTGAACTCAGTCGAAGATGCTGTCGAGCTCCTCGAGAAAAGGTCCAACAATAACTCAGACCGCCCGTACATCCCTATGATTAGCCTGTGAGTAATTCCTTGGCTCTCTCTTCGGTGACATCGTGATGATTCTGCACTTAGAATTGGGTGGGATTACGCTACAGGGCTTAAGCCATACGGTCAAGACTGGAAGGCTCATAGACGGCTTCTACAACAAACGTTTAAACCCGCCACATCGCTCAAATATAGGCCCGTTCAAGTCGAGAAGGTAAACGATATGTTGTATAGATTCATCCAAATACCAGACGACTTTCTTCATCATATTAAAATGTGTGTATACCCTGCGATTCATTGCTTTTTTCCTTGCTCACTGAAACTCGCAGTCTCTCGGCCTCCATTATCATGTCTGTTGCTTACGGTTATGAAGTCTTCCCGAAGGATGACTATTTCCAAGAAATTACCGAAGCCGCGGTCCATGCACTGTCTATAGTTTCGTATCCCGGCGCTGCGGTCGTGAATCTCTTCCCCGCCCTACGCTTCCTCCCTTCTTGGTTCCCTGGTGCGGGCTTTCACCGTGTCGCTCAAGAAGCTGTAGATGTAGTCACTCGAAGCCTGGATGTGCCCTACCAATATGTTCGAGACAAAACGGTATGTTTGGAGTCGTCTTTTCATTTGATTCGAATCTATGTGGACTTCCATTTCTAGGCCTCAGGGACTGTTCCTCCGTCAATCGTTGCAACTCAGATGGAAAGTTGCAAAACGGAAAATGACCATAGATTACTGAAAGAGGCCGCTGCGAGCGCACATACTGGTACGTACAGTCTGCAGCCTTTTTGTTTTCCTCCTCTTACTACGGTCCGGATAACACCAAAAGCTGGGAGTGATACAGTAAGAATAAGCCAACTCTACCACTTTACCCTCATTCAGCGCCCAACAATTTTAGACGAGTTCCTCCCTCGCGACATTTATATATGCAATGGTGTTATTCCCGGAAGTGCAGAAGAAAGCGCAAGATGAAATCGACAGAGTTATAGGAAATGACAGGCTTATCAGTTATGCCGATGAAGCTGGTCTTCCATACTTGCAAGCGCTCTGTAGAGAAGTCTTTCGGTGGAGACCAGTTCTGCCTCTTGGCAATTTTCATTCCAGCATCGCTGAGGATGTATATCAGGATTACTACATTCCGAAAGGTATATCTTACTGTTTAGCTACCGTACAACAACTGAATATGTTTATAACATAGGAACCACCATCGTCGCCAATGTCTGGTAGGTGATAATGTCCGATACTTAGGAGGACCTCTAAGAGGGCCCTGATTTACAACAGGGCAATGACTCGCAGTTATGCGAAGTACAAGAATCCGGAGGAGTTTAACCCAGATCGTTTTTTTGATGACGATAACAAGCTCAATGCAGACGACGTGGGTTACACGTTTGGATTTGGGAGGCGGTATGTAGCATGTTCAAACTATTTTCCTATCGAACCTGCATCAAGCTGTCGCGTTGATTTCATTGTAGAATTTGTCCCGGTCGCCACTTAGCCTCTGCCACAGTATGAATACGTTCAATCTCAAGTTCCGAATGTCGCCTGACGGAATTTTGGATTGAACTAGGCTTGGTTGGCGATTGGAAGAATTATATCGGCGTTCGATATACGCCCACTCAAGGATGCTTCTGGAAATGATATTCCTCTCAGCGTCGAGTACACCGGAGGCCTCATTAGGTACGCCCTAATTATCATTATCCATTGCAAACATGATGTTCACGATAAGACCGTACGTTTGCAGCCATCCTCTCCCATTTCAGTGCTCCATTACGCCTAGGTCGGACAAAGTGAAGCAACTGATCATAGATGCAAACATTATCAATGGCGTCTAGGAGAAAAACCTTGGAAGCTCATTGCAATCTGCAAATGTAAACTCTATACATAGGCCTAAATGATTGTGATTCATTCCGAGGCAGTGCGTTGATTGCATTCGTCCTGTGGCTGACAGCTGTCCTACTTACTCCACCAAACTGAGTCAATCAGTGGCACCCGATGTCGAAATTGCAGTGTCAGTCACCGTAGTTGCCTGACTCGAACGTTAATACGGCCAACACTGTACCGTACTGTATAAAGAGTGTTTCTGATTTGGTACATTCATCCCCTCTTTTCCTGACAACCACAGAATTCAAGAATGTCCCACAACGCAGAAGATTATATTTTCTTTTGGAAAGTAACAGAGGTGCAGTAAGTACAACCCGGAGGAAAACGACTGGCACACTCATAAAATATGGGTATGTCCAGTGGGTGGGGTTCGCAGTGGTATACCTCTCCTTTCAAAGCAATCATCGATCTCCGGTCACCCGACGATGAGCAAACAACGGAACCACAGGAAGTCACGTTCCCCACCGCTGAACATTGGATGATGCTGCAAAAAGCGCTCTTGTTCAACGACTCGGCGATCGCACAAGAGATCCTCTCGATCTCTGGGACCTCCCAAGCCAACATGGCCCAGATCAAAGCCCTCGGGCGGAAAGTGCAGAACTTTGATGACGACACATGGAATGCCAACCGAGAGCGGATCGTCTTGGAGGGGAATTTGCTCAAATTCAGACAGAACGCGGTGCTTCGAGAGAAGTTGCTGGCAACGGGGGATAAATACATCGTGGAGGCCAGTCCGAGAGATAGGATATGGGGTGTCGGATTCGGCGCGCGTAATGCGTTGAAGCAGAAGGAGAGATGGGGCTTGAATTTATTGGGGAAGGCTCTGGAAGAGACAAGGAAGATTTATCGCGAAGACGCGGACAAGGAAACGATAGAAAGTTGAACGGCGTACCATCACGTTTGACTACAACATCACTTTATCCCTCTTGCTTGATCTTTTGATATTCCATTGAAGGAAATAACATTTGGTAATGTTTTTGCGATGGCTTCCCGACATTCTTCCCATCTTCCTGCAGCGTTCCCCATGAGTGATAATTCTAGATGCCGTACAGCCCAGTTCACATATTTTCGTTGCTGTATATTGGTGTAGAACGTATGTACGTTGACCTGTACATTCGGTCAGATTTATTATAAGAACATCGACTAAGGAAACTCACTGGATATGAATTCTGGGCGTTTTCTGAGTCATCAGCGTGGCCCCCCAAGGTATCGAAGGTGATGTCGAGGCGTAGTAAATGTGGTAGTCGACTAGCGAGCAGGTCAAATATATCGACGCAAAGATAGCGTACGCAAATCTGCAAACGGGACAATGAAGAATAGCTTCCCCTCGAGGGGTCGAGAAGAACACGTAGGTTGCCTACGCAAAAGAGATGATTGCGTATAGTAAGTATCGACAACGTTTCCTGTATCGGAAATAAGTAATTGACTAGGTTTCGTGTAGCTGACTGTCGTTCAGACTGCGGCCACATCCATAGATCGAGGTCTAATAGCTTGAGCCGAGGAAGCGGTACCTGGAAAGTTGGCAACGAGAAGAGATGATCAGGTGAAAGTAGTGAATTTTGTAGAAGAAATGGGGGGTAGAATATTAGCTTGAGTTCTTCCATCGTATTAGAATGATTCGCCAGAATTGTATGGACTCCGGGAATCCAAACATACTCGTAAGGTATCGAGAAGGTGATAGATACGAGTTTGGGGAAGTAGTCATCTAGGGCTGGAAATATGGAGGATAGATCTACAGAACCGTGACGGTAGGGTATGTCAATTGAAATCCGAGTCAGGGTATGTCGGTGGCGCAGGATGAATGGAACCAAGGTGGCAGAAATATGGTGAGCTTCGTTAAATTCACTGTGTATGATCACACTGAGTATTTCCAATGAATTCAGCAGTAGAGTAGGGGTTAGAATACGGTTGTAACTTTCCAAGGGAACATCCAAATAAAGGTTTTGAATCCGCCAGCTACTCGACATCAACGCTCCGTTCACAAGTGGGAGTGCCAGGACGAAATAGGGGTATGCGTGCGTGGAGAGATGAACAACTTTGAGAGTTGTTATGTCGTGCATTATGGAGATATTTCGCAATAGAATCCGAGCTGCTGCAGAGCCTGACGGGTTGAATCTCCCATAAACTCGTCCCTGGACACGCCAAAGAGTTTCTGCTAAAAACCCTCTAAAATCCGATGTGCCGGACATGTAACCGAGGGCGTGAGGGCGTAGGACAAGTGAGTGAACGTATTGAGCGACTGCGGGCCTATTCAGTATTCTATCAGAGTGTATAAGTCAAGCTGTAGCCTTCCGCTGCGTACCCGAAGTTCTTGACGCATCTAAGCGTACCCTCGTCGTCCAATTGCGATAGCTGGACCTCTCGATACAATATCTTCATGGCACGATGGAAAAAAGCCGCATTGACGGAGTAAAGCTTGATGATCTCATCTTCTGTAATGAATTCTGAGATGAGACTCCAGATATCGTACGGAAGGATGTTTGCCATTGCGAGGGTAGGTGAGGGCCTGCCGGTGATGGTCGTTGTACATAAAGAACGGAAGAATGATTGTTAATCAATTTAGGGAAGAGTTTATATTTAGACATTCCCTAATTTAGTCTTTTGTGGCACAGAGCGCCTGCATATTGACTCCGAGATATGAATTAAAGCGACAAAGCTTCGCAGTAAAATTACGTGACATGCCTGGAAAGTATAACACTCAAAAATAAGCACTCCGACGAATCCCTTGCCAAAATTTCTCGCTTTTCTATATAACTTTCAAAGTTATAAGCCTCATCGATCACGTAGAACTATTTTTGGGATCAACAATTAATCGCGATGTCCTTGCAGATCTAGGTATAATGGAATTTTTGAAAGGTACAGGATGACTACGTTGTTCTTTGTAAATAATTTCGCTAATGTCTGATGACATCGTCTAGGACACACCTGATGAAACCTCCGGTGTATTCAACTTGGAGAGGAATATCATTCCCAGCAGCATCTTTAGGCGGTCGTATATCGAATACAGATAATATGTTGGCAGCTGCCAACCAAACCTAAATTTATTTGTGCTCAGAACGAAGCCAAACAAGACATGTATTAGCACTTACTGTAGCGGATGCCATGTGGCGACCAGGGCAGATGCTATCACCAATGTCAAGGGCCGGGCGGAATAAAACAATACGCCACTTACCGTCTCCCAAATCCGAACGTGTAAGTTACCTCATCTTTATTGAGCTTGTTATCGGCAGTGAAAAAGCGGTCAGGGTTGAATTCTTCAGGGTTTGGATATTTTGTATCATCGCGCGTCATTGCCCTATTATAAAATGAATGTTTAGTACGCATGAACTGGAGGTGTCAAATCAAGCCAACGTACCAGACATTAGGGATGATTGCAGCTCCTACACAATACACATTCAGTATTCAGGCATATTAATTGAACACGTACCACTTGGAATATAATACCCCTTGTAGACGTCCTCCGAAACCGCAGCGTGTAATGCTGCAAGAGGGAGAACAGGCCTCCAGCGGAAAACCTCCCTAACGAGGGCTTGTATGTACGGCAATGAATCTCGATCCTCGAAGTTGACAAGTCTATCGTTTCCTACGACTCTATCTATTTCATTCTGTGCTTGTTTTTGAACCTCCGGGAACATAGCCATTGCGTAGACGAACGTAGCGATGGAGGAAGTCGTCTTGGAATGGCGAGCGCTAAATGATAGTCTTAAAATAGATTTGGATAGATTCTTACCGTGTCGGCCCCAGCTGTTAAGTCCGGACAAGGACATGTTTAGTGGAATAATCAATGTAGTTAAAATGATTTCTCAAGTACCAGCGTAAGCGGATGCAGCAATTTCTTTCAGTAGCTTTCGTTCCTTATCCGTTTTGCATATTTCTAACCGACTTGCGACAAATGATGGGAACGCGGTACCTGCGGCCTACAAATGCGCATTAACGACTCGACAGAGAGAGAAAGGACTCGATGATATTGAACGTACCATACTGTCTTGTACATATTTGTACGGTACCTCCAGCATCGGAGCGACTACCTCTGATGCTATCCTTCGTCCTACACGATGAAACGTCGCGCCAGGAAACCAAGAAGGGAGGAAGCGTAAAAACGGCAGGACATTGACAATTGATGCACCTGGAAGAGACAGATCGGATAGTGCGATCATAGCTTCCTCCGCGAGTTCTTGAAAATGATCGTTTTTTGCAGAGACTTTGTAACCGTACATTGCCGACATGATGATGGAGGCTGAGAGGCTGTAGAAATCCAAGAGGTGACAATATATACAGCATTATAGCTACGGGATGTACGTACGTTTTTATATGGGAAATAAACTCCTCTGGGGTTTCAAGAAGACTGTTCAACATGTCGGTGACTTTCTCAATCTGAATGGCTCTATATTTGAGTGCGGCGGATGGTCTGAACGTTTGTTGCATGAGACGCCGATGCTCCTTCCACTCAGGTCCATATGGCTTCAAGACTATCGCAAAATCCCATCCCATCCTTAAATAAGTTAAGGCGTAAGAGACAGTATGTGAACAACACAAAGAACCGCCCTTACAGATCGACCATTGGAATATTTGGACGACTTGAATAATTGTTTGACCTTTTCTCCATGATTTCGATGGCGTCTTCCACTGTATTAATCACAATCATGTGCGCATTTAAGCATCGTAAGTGCATAATCGGTCCTATATGAAGGTTTCATTAATACAGCCTTTTGCATGAATTAGATATATGCCGCACCGTAGATATCGGCGCGTTCTGTTAGCATAAGCCACAGATGACTTCCCAGAAGATCTCTCGCGTTCCCGGAGACAAAATCCCTCGGAGGTGGGCCTGGAGGGTAAGGTAGTTTGCGTTTCGCCCATGAGAGCTTACGTGCAACCCAGAACAAGAGGAAAGTCGCTACCGCAGCAGGGAACATTGGAGAAATCCAGGATAGTAGGGCACTGGCTGGTCCTGTTACAGTCGACATCAATGTCAAAGGAGGGAAGTGAGAGGCTAGTATCCGAATCACATCTTGATGCTCTTTATACTTATTATTGCTCCTGGAAGCTATATGTGCTACATAAGAAGATATGAAAATAAACTAGATCATCTTGCGGTGTGTATCAAGATCAATCAGCCTATACAGTTTACACCCAAGCGTGGTGCATTAATGGGACACTTTTCGTTGTGAAATCTACAGAAAGCGATGTGAGAGCAATTTGAGAAGACGGAATACTAAATTAGTACTTACAAGTGGCTTTGGCAAAACGAAACATGTCTCTTCGTCGTGTCCAGGATGGATGCTTCAATTGTGATATATTGACGATGACACTTGTGGCACTGGCAGAGAAGAATGTCTCAAGGTTTGGGGCGTTGGTGGGGAGAAGGCGGTTGATGCAAGACCAAGTGTTCAATAATGCAACGCTCAGCGCTGGCCTCTTCGGTGCATGAATGTCTTGTAAGTGATGTAGAGCGCTGAGGTACTAGTTACTTCAGTTGCGCCCACTTTTGAAAGAACCTCGAACTACAGAGTGTTGTAGAGTATATACATTGCGACTGGAGAATGATCTACGGCGGTAAGTAGGCGGTTGCGGTGGGATGGGTAACAAGAAACATGATAGCTAAAAATACAGCAGCTGCTTGCTAAATGCAAAAGCAAATGAGCGGGGACAATGTTGAAGTCCCGCGATCTAACAGATCCTATAATAACAATGTAAAACCAAAATTAAAAAAAGTGTGATCGTTGAATCTTCGTGATAAAATAGAAACATCCTGTGTCTCCCTTCTACGAGACGCGTCTAGCCTGAATCCTCATGAGGCATCGATGGAAGAAAGGAAGTGAGAGAAGATTAGACCGACAAGGCAACGTTTAGAACTCGTGGAGACCAGTAGGCTTGGTGAGAGTCGACACGTCGACACCGGGGAGAGGCCATTTCATGGCGAAGGCCTGAACCTCACTGCGGAGTTCCTTCACGAGCTTGTAGCCTACCTTGCCCTCCACAGGTGTGGTAGCGACACGGACGAAGTCTTTAAGTAGCTTGGAGCCAGCTTCCTTCTGGAGAAGAAGAGAGAGCTGGACGGCGCGGTGAAGGAAATCAGCGACAACCTTGATATCGCCCTCGCGCATGTCACGCGACGTTAGCGCAGATGTACCGAGGCGGATGCCTCCGGGGACTTGGGCAGAGGCATCGCCAGACACAGCGTTCTCTGTATAACGTAGCGAGTTAGCTTGCGCCGCGCGAAGATATACATCAGGAAGATGCTACGCACTGTTGATGGTGATACCCATGAGATCGCAAACCTTCTCGACCTTGCTACCAGTGAGCCCTATGGGACGAAGATCCCAGAGAACCAAGTGGTTGTCAGTGCCGCCGGTTTGAAGTCTGTAGCCGTGGCCAACGAGGGAAGCAGCCAGAGTGCGAGCGTTGGCGATGACCTGCTTGGCGTATGCCTTGAACTCGGGTTGAGCAGCTTGGAGGAGGGCAGTGGCGATACCGGCGATAGTCTGTGCATACGTTAGCGATCAAGTAAAACGTAAAGTAAAGTTCGGTGCACATACGTTGTTGTGGGGGCCACCTTGGCAGGCAGGGAAGACGGCGTCGTTGACGCGTTTCTCGAGGTCAGTGGCGTTCTCAAGATCCTTGCGGAAGAAGATGAGACCAGCACGGGGACCGCGGAGAGTTTTGTGGCTAGAAGAGTATATCTTAGTTAGCATTGGTCCCAGCGGCAGGGCGAAGAAAAAGCATACGTGGTCGTGGTAACAACGTCGCAGTATTCGAAGGGGTTGTTAAGCTCTTGAGCGGCAATGAGACCACTGGTGTGCGCAATATCGGCCATGAGCCAGGCTCCCTCCTTGCTGGCGGTCCTCTTCAGTTCAGCATAGTCCCAGTCACGGGGGTAAGCAGAGGCACCACAAATGATAAGACGGGGCTTGAAGATTTTGGCTTGGGCAGCGAGACTGGCGTAGTCAATGAGGTTGGTCTCGGGGGTAATTCCGTATGGCAAGGACTGAAAGTAAATTGACGAAGCAGTCATTTTTTTCTTCGCGGTCTGGTGTACATATTAGCTTTTTGAGGAAAGAAAAGGGTGAACCGAAACTGACGTAGTAACCGTGAGTGAGATGACCACCATCAGGGAGTCCAAGACCCATAAGACGGTCATTAGGTTGGATTAAAGCCGTAAGAGCAGCGAAGCTGCGAGGAAAGGGGTCAGTCAATGGCGGAGATCCGCAATTCCGATACGACGTACTTCGCGGTCTGTAAGAAATATTTATTTTTGAGTATGCCAGCGAGGCGCTCGAGCTGAACAATTGCTTACACTGCCAGAATATGGTTGCACGTTGACACCCCACTTGACAGGGTCGAGGTTGAATGCCTGGAGGGCACGTTTGCGGCAGAGGATCTCGAGCTCGTCAATGTACTCGTTACCACCGTAGTAGCGCGCATTTGGAAGACCCTCAGAGTACTTGTTGGTGAGGATAGAGCCATTGGCCTCCATCGTAGCCTGACTGGTCAAGTTCTGTAATTTGGATTAGCTGGGCGCTCAGCATGACATACGCCACGTCGTACCTCTGAAGCAATAAGCTCGAGTCCAGTAAATTGCCTCCATGTCTCCTTATCGATGATGTTCTTGACTTCTGGGTCGATCTCAGCTAGAGGCTGATAGAGGACTTTGTTCTGTTGGAGTCATGGATGTCTGGGCACAGCGAAAACGGTTGTATGGAGAGTGATACATACGAAACTCGGAGTGTTCACGGTGGACATGGTTTTTTGACGCAATCTGAGGGATACTGGGGAAGAGAGGGTGGTGGAAGTTCGTTGCAAAGGCTTGGACAGTAATCGCAACATCGCAATTGCGTTCAAGGTCAAATTTTGTTTTACAGCGGCTCTAACCGAAACTCCAATCTGATCGCGCACGGTCGGCCGCGAATGCCGATTCTTCTACGTGGCCTCATGTAGATTTGTGGACGCTGACAGTGGCACCACCACTTGCCAGCAGGTAAACCTGCATAATTTTTACGAAACTGTAACAAGGTTCTGAGATTTTATGCGCAGTTGTAAGCGCGGATTTTCAGCTAAAGAAGCTAAGATGAGGTGAACTCCGGGAATTTCTGTATTTCTTTGAGCTCGGGGTAGATAGTCTTCAAAGAAGCTGTGATGGTTAAATATAATTAGTAGGGAAGGCCTGGTCGTGTCTGATACGTCAAAGGGTAGGTCTCTTGTGGGCAACAAACTAGACAAAGCGAGCGCGGGGCTCAAGTTCGGATTGATGTAGTCCGAGATGTGTGAATGAAATCTAGCAAGGTGTAAAAGGAATATGGTAGAATGTTCGTCGGTGATTCAGAATCACTGAAAGGCTCGAGTTTATCGAGACAGGGCTTGAACTCGTTAGTCACTGACGTGTTTGTCTGGCACGTAGAACCCCTTTTCTGTCGCATGCACGACTCGTACAACAGGAGTAACCACGAATATAGTCAATACCAAAATTCGAGGGCAGGGAAATACAATCTGACTCGCATATATGCACTTTCAAATTCCAGAAAAGGATCATAACGAATGGTAGGACAAGAAGTAATTTGAAGAAAAGCCTGAGCCGTCACGCGTTCAACGCGTCACAGGTCGCGCGCCTGTTCTCGCTCGTGCACACCCTTCTTTTTATAATTGCACTGCATTCGATTTCCCTTCAAATTCGTACAATGGCCGACGTTCTACCGCCTGGAATTGCAGAAACGGGCTCCTTCAACTTCTATGCGAGCAATGGAGACGAGAAAGCCTGGCTTCCGTTTACCAAAATCAAGTATTTCACGAATGCCTTTATCGTTCAGGAAGAGAAGGTGTGTAATGGGCGAGCGTTGCTGTGAGTACACAACATGCTCGAACTATGACTGACTTTCCCTGTCTTCCAGATATTGCTGGGCTATAAAAAGCGTGGATTTGGGCAGGGAAAGTGAGTTGTCTGTACGAGCGCATGGTCTCTGATTTATACACATTTAAAACTTCTACTAGGTACAACGGTTTCGGTACGGATGCAGACTACGACATTGAAATATGCTCAACTAGGAACTAGGTGGAAAACTTGAACCAGGGGAAACCTCTCTTCAGGCAGCTGTACGAGAATTAGAGGTATACAGGGATAATTACTATGTATGTATTTCGTCCCTAACACTGTTTCTCCAGGAAGAATCAGGCGTCCATGCTGATTTGGAGCACGCAGGGAGCCTGTTCTTTCTGACCAAAGGTGCCGAATTTGCCTTCCAGATAGACATATATCGCGCCGAGTCATTTACTGGAACTATCACCGAGTACGATTCAGTAACCCTCTCCTCATATATCACTCAAACACACCTAATTCTTACCTTCAATTTGATATTCAGAAGTGACGAAATGCGCCCGGAGTGGTTTTCTACGTCCAACATCCCAGCATCTCGGTGTTCAGACGCTACACCTCTGATTGACCTACCTCAAGGAACAGAAGAATTGCCCCCTGTCCCTCTGTCAAGGATGTGGGAAACCGATAAAGTGTGGCTGCCTCTGCTGCTAGAAAAGCGAAGATTCTTCGGAAGAGCAGATTTCACACAGAGCGGAGATGTGTATACTCCGTATAAGTGGTGGTACGGGACGCCATGTAGTTGAGTAGACAACACATTTGCGTACTCTCAAATTGGACTGATTGGATCTATGGTCATGGGGTACTCAACGATGCTTTGTTCTGCAGCAGAATATTGAATTCATACTCTCTACCCCTCGGCCTCAACAGCTGCCCCTAGGTCTGCTGTCGATAAGTACCAGTAGGTATCGTTCCGATTGTTTACCTCTTGAACGGGTTCTTGTTAGGTTCCCGTATGTTGATCCTGCCAACTGCCGCAATGTCAGTGATCCACTTGGAACGTCTGGTCTATGGTTCTCGTCCGTTGTGTCTCCTGATTTTCAAGTAATCATACAGCGTTATAACTGGCGACCTAGCCAGCTCAACGACGACGGAAAGGAAGGAAGAAACATTCCCAGGCTTACAATTTACGAAGTGTCCGTTGCTCTTCTAGATGCGGCGTTTCATCTGTTCAACAACCTGAGAGGTCAGAACTGTTGGAGCTGGGAAACTTCATGGAACTGCTTCAAAAAGTTGGACGTGTCTGGGTCAAGTTTTGGAGACTTTGATGCCAAATGCCAAACGCTGGGAATAGTCCAAGTTCCAGGGAAAACAGTGGGAAGACCGCAAGGATTTTATCTCTGTGTATACATCTATAACGTTACGGGACCTCAGGACTGCGCGAGTTTGGAACATACACGCCACGGTAAATGCATCCGCGTACAATGTCGACCTGATGATTCCGAATAGGCCTTTGTTTGGAGTTCTGTGCTCTTCACACCAGTGATTATTCTATCTGGATATCGTGAACTACATAAAGCTACGACTAAGTAAATTTTTTTTTTGCTGAGATTTGTTTTCCCAATGACTCTGCGACTCTTGTCTCCAGTGTATGCCCTAATCGACTATGCGTCGACGTTAAAGCCTGCCTTCTCTATCACAACAGTATTCTTACTCTTATTTTGGGTAACCTGTAGGCTCTCCTTTTCGGCGCGTAGGAGATTGCCATACCCTCCTGGTCCGCCTCCGAAAGACCTTATCACAGGAAACGCGAGGGACCTGTCCGCAGACCGGTTGTGGCAAACCATGTCCGATTGGGCTGCAGTATATGGTACGAGTTTTTGGCTACATTATATGATTTCGAAACTGATCATAACTCTCAGGACCGATTATCCACCTGAGGTCTTTCAATTCTCATATGCTAGTCCTCAGCTCCGTCGACGATGCCGTCGAGTTGATGGAGAAAAGATCCAACAATTATTCGAGTCGCCCCTACATTCCCATGCTGGAACTGTAAGAATTACGTCCATGTTCCCTTCGATGTGTGACTCATTGTAAACCTGAAAATCGAGGGTCGGCTGGACTTTTACTACGGCCTTCCAACCTTACGGTCCTATTTGGCAAGAGCATCGGCGTTTCATGCAGCAGACATTCCGACCTGCAGCATCGCTCGAATACAGACCTATTCAAGTTGAAAAAGTGAACGACATGTTGTATAGTCTTCTTGAAGACCCAAAGGATTTCTTTGCCCATATAAAAACGTACGTGTAGACAGTTCGACTCCAGGTCGGGCGAATACTAAACAGACAAAACGCCCATGCGTCAGTCTATCTGCATCGATCGTTATGTCGGCAATGTATGGATACAAAGTCTTACCCAAGAACGATTATTTTACGGAACTGGCTGAAGCTGGGATGGAAGTTCTGTCTAACTCCTCATTTCCTGGTGCTGCTATCGTGAATACCTTACCCATTCTTCGTTTCTTACCTGCTTGGTTTCCTGGTGCGGGTTTTCATGGTCTCGCCAAGAAAGCATCCGCCACGGTCACTCGGATGCAGGATATTCCCTATAAGTACGTGCAGGACAGATTGGTATGTGAAGCGTTTCAAAATTGCCTCACTTGCTGGTGACAAGTCCTCTAGGCTGCAGGCATCGCCTCTGTGTGCTTCGTCGCCGACAACATCGAGGACTGCCAAACGGAAGCTGAACATAAATTGTTAAAAGAAATTGCAGCGACTGGATACGGTGGTAAGAGATCTTCCCCTTCTACCCCATTCTGTAGCTCATGCTCCAATTCAAGCCGGTACAGATACAGTAAGGATCTTTGATTCTATTCTTAGATCATTCTCCTCAAGCGCCCGTTAATTTACAGACGACTTCTGCCATTGGTACATTTATCTACGCCATGGCCATGTTCCCGGCAGTCCAAAAAAAGGCGCAAGCCGAACTTGATAGAGTTGTAGGACATGATAGATTTGTAAACTACGGGGATCAAGATTCTCTCCCCTACATTCAAGCTCTTTGCAGAGAAGTCTTCCGTTGGCGACCAGTTGTTCCTCTCGGCGTCTTTCATTACTCTGTTGCAGAAGACATTTACAAAGGCTACTACATATCGAAAAGTAAGCTAGCTTATCACCAACAAATAAAATACTGACTTATCCTGACTTTGCTAAGATACAACGATTGTTGCGAATGTCTGGTTGGTTGAATCTACCTTTGACTATGATGTCGATGTAAATAATTAACAATTAGGGAGATGACCCGAGATCATGCTAAATATCAAAATCCAGAGGAATTCAATCCGGATCGCTTTTTCATCGGGGATGACAAGCTGAACGATGATGACGTGAATTATACTTTTGGTTTCGGTAGACGGTAAGCACCAAGTTTCTTTCGCTCTATACTAGAATCTGACTGAAGCATAGGATTTGTCCTGGCCGCCACCTTGCTTCCGCCACGGTGATACGCAACCCATACTCGAGCCGCATTGTTTGCTGATCTCAGAACGTTTAGGTTTGGCTAGCTATTGCTACAATTCTTTCTATATTCGATATTCGCCCACCAAAGGATGGCTCAGGAAGGGATATACCCTTGAATGTTGAGTACACTGGGGGCCTAATAAGGTCTGTGGCACTTGTCTTATTTCTCTAATCACACTGACCTTTACATATATATAGCCACCCACTTCCTTTCGATTGTTCCATTGTTCCCAGGTCGTCTCAAACGAAGCAGTTAATTATTGACCTGAATGATAGTATGTGATGTACGAGAATCCAGTCTCTTGAGTCACATATGGCTCTCCTCCTCGATATGCTAATGTAAGTAGTAACAGTAGCAAACGCTAGCCTGATTTCAATACATATGTCGGGACCACGGCAATTGAGTACGACTATGCTGCAGATATCAGGACAACGTGTGAATGGAAGTGGACCCCTACACTGCCTGTGACAGAGTGGTATTAAAACCGTCAACCAAAGACATTGAACCGAACAACAACGGTACGTTTTACTCCCACGTCTTCACAGTGCAGGTACTTATAAAGCTCCTCAAGGATTTCAAATTTGATAAGATAATTCCCATGGATCAACTCCTTGCGTGGCCAATTGGCTTGAGCGACACTCTAGCAAAAATGAGGCCTATGCTCTCTCTTACCTCTGTACTTGTCCTCATACTTTGGATTTCGGGGAAGCTATTCTCGTCGGCTCGAAAGCCGCCTTACCCGCCTGGACCGCCTGCAAAAGACCTCTTCTCGGGGAATGCTCGAGAACTGTCGGCAACTCCGTTGTGGTTTAAACTGACAGACTGGGCAGCAACATATGGTATGTGATTTGTCAAGAGGGAAGAATCACTGACAAAATCATTCATCCAGGGCCACTCACATACCTGCGATCCTTCAATAAACACATTATTGTAGTGAATACCGTCAGCGACGGTATTGAACTCATGGAGAAGAGATCCAATAATTTCTCGGACCGACCGTATGTCCCGATGGTTGATATGTGAGCGATGATTGCAATTTTATCCTGTTTTTATTTAATGATGGTTCTGAGGACTGGGTGGACTGCTATCACAACATTCAAGACCTATGGTCCTGAATGGCAGATTCACAGACGGCTTTTCCAGCAAGCGTTTAGGCCCACTGCATCACTCAAATATAGACCCATTCAGGTTGACAGGGTGAACCACATGTTATACAGCCTGTTGGAAACACCGGAAGATTTTCTTACTCATAATAAAACGTATGTGATGCAGATTACTACGCTTATGCTAGCTATATTCTAATAGGTACCTAGTCTTCCGGTGTCGATAATCATGTTGATAATGTACGGATACAAGGTCTCCCCAAAGGGAGACTATTTCCAAGAGCTGGCAGAATGTGCAGTGAACGATTTCTCCAACGCAGCGCTTCCCAGTGGCTCTATTGTGAATATCGTGCCAATTCTCCGCTTCCTACCCACTTGGCTTCCTGGCACGGGTTTTCACCGTATTGCTAAATCAGCGTTCGGAAGACTCTCAAAGTTCAAGGATGTACCGTATAAATACGTGCAAGATAATGTGGTAAGTCTACAAATTTCTTTGCGGCTTCAGACACTAAGTCAGCGATCTTCTTTTCAGGCGGCTGGCACTGCTTCCCCATCATTTGTTGCGAGTCATATTGATGAATGTAATACTTCAGAGGAGCACGAGTTACTGAAGGGTATGGCTGCGACAGGATATGCCGGTACGTGGCTAAAATCTGCCTGTTCTGACCTATCTAATTATAACCCAAGGTGGAGCCGATACGGTGAGCGTGTGAATCAAGTTATTTTGAGACATAAATTAAGCGCCCACTGGCAAGACCCCCTCTTCCCTGGACACCTTTTTCTATGCAATGGCCATGTTCCCAGATGTACAAAAGAAAGCTCAAGAGGAACTAGATAGAGTCATAGGACATGATCGACTTGTAGACTACAATGATGCGGATTCCCTTCCGTACATTGAAGCGCTCTGCCGGGAAATTTTCCGTTGGAGACCAGTTGTTCCCCTAGGGGTCGTACATTTGTCAGTGGCAGAGGATGTGTACAAAGGCTACTATATACCCAAAGGTTAGCTTTTTATCGGCAAAATAGAGTGATAGGCGGCACGATAAACATACAAACTTCATAGGGACGTCTCTCATCCCAAACATCTGGTAAGTCGCTCTGGATTCACCATGTTGGCTCAAATGTAACTGAAATATATAGGGGCATGTCTAGAGATCCAAATAGGTACAGTAATCCAGAAGAATTTAATCCCGATCGCCACTTCACCGACGACAACACGCTTATCAACGACAACACAGTCTTCATATTTGGATTCGGTCGGAGGTTGGTGACAATTAGTATCTGAGTGTATCATATTAGCACTGAAGCTTGAGTTAGAATTTGCCCTGGACGCCACTTGGCATATGACACGGTAAGTCGTGGACTGGATTGACGCGTTACGCGAACGCTGTAGTTATGATCACGATGATCTAACCTGCTCAATACTAGGTGTGGCTAGCTATAGCGACAATTTTGTCGACGTTCAATGTGCGACCGCCGAAGGATTCTTCGGGAAAAGACATAATACTTGATGTCGAGTACACTCCTGGTTTAATCAGGTGCGTTTAGCCTTCGCTAAGACCCACAGATATAAGACTTATGTGATATAGTCATCCCGTCCCATTTGAATGCCTTATCACACCTAGATCTGAGAAAGCAAAGCAGCTCATCATCGATTCAAGAAACGCTAGTACTTGATCAATGTGAGGTAGAGAAATTTTCGGGGGACTTACGTATGAACGCATGGTGGGCACTAAGCGCTCCCTTACCCGATAGCATATAAATGAGAAATCCGAATTAGAGATCAGGAAACACTACATACGTCCTAAATAGGTCAACTCTCAGACTTCGTTCATCACTTGCATCTTCCATGCACATCGTACTTTCTCACTTATTTTTAACGCACTTCATGTAGGGCACACTGCTTTTCACCGGTTTCCGGAGCGGTAGGTGATTCATCCTGCTATTTTCTCTCTGACAGGGAGCACCAACATCCTGGTGCTCGCTGGAGCTTCTCACTAGAACATCAGAGCTGCCGGCAGTGAGACAACAAGGATGGCCACTACGAATCCATAACTAAGAAAAAGTGTCAAAGAATATGCCACCAATACCACAGCAAAAACTCTGTTGTGATCGACAGGCCATGGTGGAAACCACAAACCGTGCGCTGAGCGATAAGCTGACTCCTGCAATAGTTGTTATCCAGTAGGCTGTTGTGAACAATGTCATAGTGGCAGGGTGGCAGCAAAAATGTCAACGTACATGGGACAGATCTTCTTTCAGGCTACCTTTGCGCGTTTAAGAATAATGCACTCCCACAGCTTTTCTGTATATAACCAGTGAGCAAATTCATATTCGATAAGAGATCCCAATGAATCATCCCCCTAAATCGACATCTAGGTTGAGTGACGCATTGTCGACACTGAGTCCTATACTGCTTCTCGTGTCAATCGTTACCCTCATACTTTGGATATCACGAAAATATGCGGCCCCAGTACGCAAACTGCCCTACCCTCCTGGCCCACAACCTCGAGATTTCCTCTCTGGAAATGCCAGAGATTTGTCTACGACCCCATTGTGGTTCAAATTGACCGATTGGGCTACAACATATGGTACATTGGCCCTTTTGCATATAAGACATCGTAGCTCATTGGTAATTTCTATACTTAGGACCACTGGTGCACTTGAAGTCCTTCAACGAACATATCCTGGTAGTGAACTCTGTCGACGATGGCCTTGAACTAATGGAAAAAAGGTCAAACAATTATTCAGACCGACCTTACATTCCAATGCTTGATATGTGAGCGATCTGTTGACTTATCTTGTCTATCGGTAGTTAATGATGATTCCAAGGACGGGTTGGATTGCTATAACACCATTCAAGACCTATGGAACAGTATGGCAGAGGCATCGACGACTGTTCCAGCAAGGATTTAGACCTGCGGCATCGCTTGAATACAGGACTATACAGGCCGAAAAAACGAATGACATGCTGATCAGCCTTCTGGATTCACCACAAGACTTTTTCACACATAACAAAACGTGCGTGATACCCATATTATACTTCACACTTCAAAGACATTGCGTTCTAAAGTTTGGCATTCACGTAGTCTTCCCGTTGCTATCATTATGGCCATCATGTATGGGTATAAAGTCTCCCAGAAGAACGATTATTTTCAAGAACTTGCGGAGATAGCGATAAATGACCTTTCCAATGCGGCGCTTCCAAGTGGCTCTATCGTAAATATTGTACCTTTCCTGAGCTATTTACCTCCTTGGTTCCCCGGTACAGGCTTTCACAGTGTGGCCGAACAAGCACGAAGAAGGCTCTCCGATTTCATGAATGTGCCATATAAGTATGCACTGGATCATGTGGTAAGTTGGGTACTTTATTCTCATTCCAGACATCAATCTCGCTTGTTTTCAGGGCACTGCTTCCCCGTCTTTCGTCGAGAAACATATTGTTGACTGCAAAACGGAAGAGGAAGATGAGGTGCTCAAAGCAATGTCCGCAACGGGATTTACCGGTATTTGATATATTAATCAATTTTTCCCATTCTCTTACCCAATACCAACAAAGGTGGAGCTGACACGGTGAGCGCTTATGACACCTATTTTTAGAATCTAGCTAAGCGCCGTGGATGCAAGACGGCATCTTCAATGGGCACGTTTTTCTACGCAATGGCCGTCTTTCCGCAAGTCCAAACGAAAGCTCAAGAAGAACTCGATAGAGTTATTGGACATGACCGCCTTGTCGACTACAACGATGCCGACTCCCTTCCATACATCCAGGCGCTCTGCAGAGAGGTACTCCGCTGGAGACCAGTTGTCCCTCTTGGAGTCTTCCATATGTCCATCTCAGAAGATGTATACAAGGGATACTATATACCAAAAGGTAGAATGTTATCAACAAATTCCAACGTTGGGTGTGCTAATACTATTTGCAGGAACAACAATCATTTCCAACGCCTGGTAAGCCGATCTGTGAATGAATATCTTGCTTTATAACACAAATATAACGATAATACTTCAGGGCAATGTCCAGAGATCCAAGCCGGTACAAGGACCCAGAAGAGTTCAATCCCGATCGTTATTTCACTGAGGCCAACGAGATCACAAAAGACGACACTGCATTCGTTTTTGGATTCGGCAGAAGGTCAGTGACGTTAATCTCAGGTCCACTCAAAATTCAATGCTAATTAGAGATTAGAATCTGTCCCGGCCGCCACTTAGCATTCGACACGGTAAGTTGTGCACCGTAGTTATCATGTCATTACTGAACTAACAGTGCTACGGCCAGTTGTGGCTCGCTATAGCGTCGATTTTGTCAACATTTGATATACGACTGCCCATAGACGCGTCAGGGAAAGATATACCACTGAATGTCGAGTATACTCCAGGTCTAATTAGGTGCGTACTGTTGCCTGTATCGGCATATACTTCAGACTCACATGAATTGTTATAGCCATCCTGCCCCGTTTGAATGCCGCATTACGCCGAGATCTGAAAAAGCGAAGCAGCTCATTATTGACTTGGAGAATAGTAATGCTTGATCAAAATGCTCGAGAGATGAAGAAGAAGTGACTTAAGAATGTGCATGTAACAAGTAGATATATGAGAGCCTCAGTTCGCCCGTCATCCTGTTTTAACTTTGTAAACCAGAAACTGAAATGATATAAATTGAATGCTACATAACAATATCACTTACATCCCCCTTCAAACTCTACACAGCAATCTGAAGTCCTCCGGCGATGATAAGCATTTGAGGTGAGAACCTCTGGAACGCACTCTCGATAAACTGGGCCTCCATTTGACCTCCGCATGTCTAGATCGGGATAAGTATATATGTTGCGAAAGGAGCTCTGAGCACATCTAATCTGCAAAGCATCTAGTCAAACACCTGTCCGGTTTTAGAGCTATTTCCACCCTCACTCCAAAGGTTATATGAGGTCGCATTCAAGCGTTGCAAGTAAGGTATAGTAATTTGTTGACTAGCTTTCGAATCTAGCGGTGATTTTGGGCTTTGTCGATGTTGCAGTACCAGCCCGATTATTTGTGCGGACATCTTGTAGCTTTAATGATGTAGGTCAGTATGAAAAGTTTTGGGAGTACGAACATATGAAAATTGGAGGATATTTAACCAAGAAAGTCGCTTTATCAATACCCGGGAGCAGGCCGATGCTTCAATTCCGAAACTCAATGTGCATCAGCAATGCCACCAACAAAGCATCGGAAGCCCGCCTGTCAACCATCTACGGTCAGTCTACTGTGAAGAGCAAAGAACACCGTGTTTACCCGCACATCCCCCATTCTAGCTCAAGCTCCAACACTTCCGACGAGTGAGTAGAATCCACATCCACTGATCAAGATAACTGAGCAGCTACGGCTCGAGAAGGCAGACGATAGAGCTAACTTGGACGTCATACATTGCTCCTGTTTCATGATTGATAGATAGTTCAACACTGACAAGTGATAAGATAGAGCAGTGGAAATAGATCCACAGTGAAGGCCGGAGCTGAATTCAAGCGAAAATGTACCTGCGTACAAGCCAGCAGCAGAGAAAGGATGCTAATCAGCCATAGAGATGTGATCAGGAAAATTTCTAGGAGTATTGTGCGCTATACCTGAATCGTGCCCGAAAGGCAAAGAAAGCAGAGTGTAAACAGCCCGAATGTCAGCTTGCAGGTAACGATCGGTATGTCCAGTATAAGCCGCTCCTCTCGCTAGTCAGCCCTGGCATCCCAAGAGATCATCTATATGATGATGTTCATTCGGGGAGGACGATGAAGTCGATTACTTTGTAATCGTTAGCGTATGTCGTTCCGAGTCAGGAAAATGTCGTCATGACAGGAAAGATCTTGGAGATTGACGATCTACTTTTTGAAATAAAACGTTGAAAGTTCCTGCAAAAGATGCGGGGCAGTCTTCAGGACGACCGACATACAACCATATCTAAGTTGAAATGATTTGGTGGAGATTTATGTGGCGACTTGGGAAAACTCAGCACACACTTGGCAAGGAGGGGCCGATGAGGACACATGTAGATAGTTACAGGTTAGAATCATATGGTCTTAGGCAAGCTAAAGATATAGCTTGATACTTTCCAAGATTACAGACACAGGCAGATGGTTCGTCACCAGAGCAATCAAAAGATTTTGAGGATGTGCTGCTGTTGTGGGCCTTTCGGAGGCAAGGTGTGCATCTGAAGACTAAGGAAGGCCTACATAGATAGATGGTACCAGCTCGATGGCCCATTTGACACAGAGATTGCGCAGGATACGAGATGAATCAAGGAAAGATCGTCGACTACCAGCAGAAGTTCGGCACGCTGAAGATTTCGCGTCCCCGGTGTTCAAACGTCCGAGGAATGAAGGATACAGGCATGATACAACCAACCGAAGGAGTTAGTTATACTGTGGTGGTGGTATGGTAGAATGAGTTGGAGTTCAATGGATTCAAGATCCGATTAGTCCTTAGCGCTACTTGGCCGGATAAGGCGATAAACGCCTTGCATGATTACTGATCCATGTGTTTTAGAGAGCCCGAGACTGCGATACCCACATCTTGTCGACGTCGATGATTGAGATGAACTCACGAGTCACGAAGACTCGATAAATGAAATGAATTCTCAAGGAGATTCGGGGGTTGTCAAGGAGATGACAGACGTGAAGTTCGCCTGCTTGTCTCCGGCGGATGATTAAAAACGAATGCGAGTAATTCGGCAAGCCGCAGTGCTTTCAGGGGCAAGGGCCGATGGTGGCGCGTATCAAGTAGGGCGATAAATTGGCTACTTTGCTTGATATATGTATCTTGGGTTCAAGTTCGGTCTGTTTAATTCCTCCCTTGATCAACCTTCTGAGCCTTCTTCCTCCTGCCTCAGGTTTTATTTTGAGCGAGTCGGTAACTCCCATTGAGCTATGGCGAATTTGAGTCTGCGTAAGAAAGCATCGCAAACGTTTCAATGGCCACCGATTTCACCACGCGGCAATGAAACAGAGGAGGAGCGGGGAGCACGTATATCCTCCGAGGTCGAGGCTAAGCGCGTCAGCGACATGATTGACCGCCAGCTAGAAGTTGACCGCCATCGAAGAAAGCAAATGCAAGGTCCAAAAATTCTGCTTCTAGGTGTGTATTACATTTTACTATTTCGACGACTGATATAACCTCAAATTTCTAGGTCAGGCAGAATCAGGCAAATCAACGACTCTGAAGAATTTTCAACTACATTTTGCGCCCAAGTCTTTCCAGAGAGAGGTACGAAATTTACTTTCATGCAATCGGGATTAACTTGATGAAATGTCTATAGGCTGAGGTTTGGCGCCCTGTGATACATCTCAACCTCGTTAGATCCGTCAACTTCATTGTCAATTTTCTATTATCCCAGAGTAGCAGCCCCCGTGAATCTGTTTCCACTCCCCGCAGGCGTTCATCCGGTGGCACCCTCAGCTCTGACTTGCGTCGGCTATGCGTTCGCCTTGGTCCCCTACGACAAGTCGAGGAGACACTAATTAGTACTCTATCTGGGCGTTCTTACAGCCCGGTCGATGGATCCCCCGTGAAGCTGACTTATAATCCTGCCAAAGCTACTGAGGTCTCCATTCGGTCCGGAACAGGATGGCGGCAGGGCTTTTCAATAGGTCGGAAGACGTCGGAGGACTCGTCAGATTCCAGCTCACGGAGTGATACGATGTTTGGAGAGGATGGTCAATCTCGACGTATATTAGCGGCTTTGGGGGACGAAATTGCAGCCCTGTGGAAGGATCCTTTTGTCCAAAAGACGCTGAAGGCTGCGGAAATCACTCTGCATGAACAACCTGGATTGTGAGTCCTCACACGCATGCAAATCATCAAATATTCTGATTGTCATATAGCTTTCTGGATCAAGCAGCAAGGGTTACAAAAGAGGATTATCGGCCGCGACCAGGTAGGTCGACTTAATTTCGCAATTCTTTTGACATTTAATGCGGGAATACATAGATGATGTGCTGAGAGCCCGTGTAACTACACTCGGGCCCGAACAGCATACTATTGTCGCAGAAAGCGGGCCCCAGAAATCAAATACATGGACGATATATGATGTTGGAGGCAGCCGAAGTCAGCGAGGTAAGAATACTTGGTATCTCACCCTTCCAGATTTGTGCTAACTTGCTGCAGCTGCTTGGGCACAGTATTTCGATGATGGTACGTATTCTGGTCCGAACTTCGCAGATTCTTCTATCACTCATGGTTGAACCGCACCGCAGTACATGCTGTGATCTTTTTGGCACCCATGTCAGGATTCAATCAAGTTCTGGCCGAAGATGAGAGCGTAAATCGTCTGGTGCGAACGTTATCTTTTACAGCCTTACTAACATCTCACCGTTTCATGTTTCACTGGCAGACGGATTCAATAAGACTTTGGCAGATGATATGCAGCAACAAGATCTTAGCAGGCGTTGAATTTATTCTATTCCTAAACAAGCTAGATATCCTGGACTCCAAATTACGGTCTGGGATCCAGTTTTCCTCTTTCGTCACTTCGTACACCAACAAACAGAATGAAACGAAACCTGTTGCTAAATGTTCGTCTCTTCGACGCTTCTAGCAAAAATTTCTCGACCCTAATCACTCTGCTTTTCTGACTCAGACTTACTGGACGTCTTCATATCACTCCACCAGCAACACTCTCCTAAACGAAGACGACTTCATCCTCATCTGACCTGCGCTGTGGTAAGTGAGATACTCGACACCCCCAGTTCTGTGGCACGTCTGTGAATTGACCATCCTGACGACCATCTTTCTAATTACAGGATACAAGGGCTACTTCTGCCATCATCTCCCGAAGTCAGTTATTTTTGTTTTACGCCGCATTGCTCTTCGCGTGGCTGACTTTCACCTTTTGCAACATAGTCCAGGAAGTTATTCTTATCAAAGCATTAGGTCAAACTAACATTCTATAAGCCGCTCTGTCTTCGTCATTGTCTTCCGCCTTGCTGTAATTCGTCTATGTAAATCTGTCCATGTATCAGTCATCTGTCCTAAACCTCCCCCTTAGTTTACACCTCTCAGTCCCTACTATGTATGTACTTATGTATTGTGTATCACAGCTATAATGGTTGATCCTAATTATCCTTGATATCAAATGCCACATTGCAGAACGTTAATTTTGCCACTTCCTCTTCGAAAACATGACCGCTTGAAACTTTTTCAGATTGTGAGGTAATGAAGGATAAACATTGAACTTGAACGACGACAGCAAAGCGATGAATGTGACTTGGTACAGAATAGGGATGCTAATAACACAAGAAAGTTGATACGGATGTATGTACGACTATTATTACTTATGATTGGATCGTGAACAACGACAAAAGTGTCGGGAAGAATCCCAAGAACCAGAGGGAAGGAAAACAAATACAAGTATATCCACAGATTAAACACCTAGTCGTAACTCAGAATACCGCTTGAAGGCCCGTCAGGTGCATCGTCGGACGGTGGAGGGGGACGTTCACTACGCCTCTCATTGACACCACCTCCACCGCCCCCCCCACCTCCGGTCCGGTAACGGTCCTCCACCACCCCAAGAGGTGCAATAGGCTTCGGTGGTAGATTGGGATTAGGAGGAAGGCGCGAAGACGGCATAGGAGGGTTATTGCGCATCGGTGGATTATCTCGACGATCAATGCGTGGCAGCGGTTCGCGACGGTCATTACGTGGCGGCATGCCTCTATTACCGCCTGGACCGTTATAAGGGGGTCGGGGAATATGGGGTGGATATGCTCCTGGAATTCCAGGCGGAGGACCATATCCGGGATTAAAGGCACCGCCCGGGGGAGGCTGGTGTTGTTGCTGCGGCGGGCCATTACGATGTGGACCTTGATATGGGAGGGACGGTCCATTCATAGGCATATTATTATAAGATTGTGGGCCGGGAGGTCCTTGTTGATACGGGGGAACTGCACCGTTCATCCCAGAGCCCCGTCTATTGAGATCGGGAGGAAAATTATGCGGAGGTTGGTGCTGTGGTGGACCGTTTCGCGGTCCTGGCCCACCTCGGTTGAACTGTTGTGGATTTCCAGGGGGAGGGGGATGTCTTTGTTGGTTTCCACCATGGGGAGGCATGGGGGGTACAGCGGGCATCGGCGGGTGATTGCGATGGCCACGTTTGTCATACTCATGCGATGCCTCGTAGGAAGGCATGCTTGAAATTGAACACGATTAACATAGGCATGTGAAGTGAAAAAAAAAGTTGGTCACACTCACGATTTGGGATCGGCAGGTAAAGGATCGCTCCAGAAATAGTCATGCTCAAGAGCTTTGGTGGCTGTGATACGTTCCTTTGGGTTGATGACCAAAAGCTTGTCCAGCAAATCGACTGTCTCTGGTCCAATGCTGTGGAGACGTGTCCACCGTCAGTAAATAGCATGTAAAAATCACAAGAAGGCGACTGACGAGTAATACGACGGCTTGAGTCTCCTCGTTTGACTGGGGAACCGTATCACGCCCTCGCAACCAGGAAGCTGGTCGAAATATGGCCAATTATGCTGATTGGGAGATCCGCAGAGATTGAATATTTTCTCCAGCTGGTCGAGGTCAGACGTTCCAGGCAGGATGGGTTTGCGCGCGAACATCTCGCCAAGAACGCAGCTGCAAATGTTAGGAAACGTTGTCGGTACGTGTCCATTTCTCACGGGAGCAGAAGAAAGCAGCGTACCCAATGCCCCACATGTCCACCTCGCCTCCATAATGTCGAGCACCCAAAAGCAGCTCTGGTGGCCTGTACCACCGCGTCACCACGCAATTAGTATACTTACGACTGCTACGCGAAGCGGGGTTAGGTGGAGCATTGGCAACCGAAGGATCGTAGGTGCGCGCCAAACCGAAATCCGCAATGCGCAGAGTACCATTGTTCGATATCAGCAAATTGGCAGCTTTCATATCGCGGTGAAGTATATGATTCTGGTAAAGTTTAGATGATGTTAAAAAATCGAGAAAAATGGTGTACCTGGTGCATGTACTCGGTGCCCTCGAGGAGCTGTTTCATGTACAACTTGATGTGGCTGGGCTGCAGTTTGACGCGCTCATTTTCCAACAGTCCCGCAAGATCGTGATCCATATAAGGAAAGACCATATATACCGACAGAGGATCCTTCTCGTTACCTGAGGTAGGTATGTTAAGTGCCGCACAAGGAGGCGAATTAACTGGAGACTCACTTCGCACGACAAACATGTCCAAGATGTCCACAATGCACGGATGCTTTAAAGCCTTCAAGATCTTTATCTCGCGCAGGGCAGTCACTGGCATACCCTCCTTCTCATTGTGCATCAGGATGCGCTTGAGAGCAACGGATGCGCCAGTAGCTTTATGAACAGCCTTATGAACCTCTCTAAAAAGATAATTTGCATCAGCGAGTACGATTGAACCAAGTGCAGTATAAACTTACCCGAATGTACCTTCGCCTAATTTTGTAGTAGCATCGTAATCGGATTGCTGTCCACACCCAGTGAAGGCATGCCCATATGCAAGTAATTCTACTTTCTGTGATCTGCGAGCTGGTAGCCCCCTCTTGACGATGCGAAGCTTTGCCTGCTCTGTCTCCTTGCGGTGTTCCCTGAGACCATGATTATTCTCGCTAGTTGATGAAGGGGGTAACGGAGGTCGCTCTGAACGCCTTTCGTTAGGCAGCTGTAACATGCCCTTCGCCGTTGACATTGGTGCTAACTTATTGAGCGCCGGAGGCGAATGACGGTTTGACGGTGCTGCTGGAGGATCTACCGTAATTCTGATATCCGCACTCGCTGAAGGTTGCTGTAAGTCCTTGAGGCGCATATCTGGAGGTGGAGCAGGCGGCGGTGTCGATGAGGGAGGCCGGGGACCTGAGTGAGAGGGCGGGGGTGGTGGTGTCTGTGATGGTGGAGGAGGTAAAGTAGGCGGTGGCGAAATATTTGGAGGGGGCAATGCGGGAGGCGAAACTGGCGGTGGAGGTGGTGGAGACCGTGGAGGAGGTAACAAAGACGGGGGTGACACTAACGTTGAAGTAGATGGAAGAACAGGAGTAGAAGACAATGTCGGGCGCCATCTTGAGCCGTTGTCGCTCCTCTCGTCGTTGAAATTGTAACCACGCTCATCACGTCGACTGGAGCGTCGGTCGGTGGGTATGTATGGAGCATCTCTTTGCGTCCACGCGCGATCGTCTCGGCGTGGGGGCTCCTGGCGCCAGTGGCGGTCAGGGCTGCGCGAACGGCGTAATCGTGTGCGAGGCTCCTCGCCGTAGCGGTCCCTATCCCGACCACGATCCCCGTCTCTATCCCTGTCCCTTTCCCTTCCTCTGTCCCAATCTCTGTCGCGGTCTCTGTCCCAGTCTCTGCCAAACCCTCGGTCCCTCGAGCGTTCACGCAGCTTGTCAGTGCTTGGAGGACTGAAATTTGGTAGCGGTGACCGAGAACGTATCCGCGGCAGTCTATGCCGCGCATCTTTGTCTCGATAATATGATGTAGAAGGCGAAGGAGACCGGGTCCGCCATGACGGTGATCCTCGTCGGGGTCCTTCTCTACCGTAGTCTTCATACCGTCTCGTTGAATCGTCTCTTGCTCCTATCCGAGAGAGTAAGGTGCCTCCAGGAGGTGGTTCGTAGTGATCTAATTTCTGAATAGGACGAGAAATACGAGGGGGTTTCTTGGGTTCGTCGCTCAGCTTCCGTGCTGCCTCTTCTTCAGCCCTCGCAAACACGTTAAGTGCTGGCGCGTCTCCTTCTGTCTCAATCTTCGTTGAGTCTTTCTTTTTGAAAGGAAAGGGGACCTTTTTAGTCGTCGTTGTCGCCGGCTGTGGTTTCGGAGGAAGAGGAATTACGATTGCTGGGAGCGTTGAATCGTCGACTTCGCCTTCTTCAGGCGACGAATTGAGAGGTCGTTTAGCATATCTGGAGCCATCTGGAGACCTGGAAGCAGGTCTCTTGCGTGGAGTCGAGACAAGCTTTGACGACATCCTCGTCGTTTATGGTCGTCGTCGCCGGCGTCGTCGTTCAAGTTTAAGGTGCAAAATGCCGTTGGAAGCTGCAGTGCCACGGTCACGCTACACTATGAAACTCGTGTGACATGGTGTGACACGCTTTAAGTGCTCATATGTCGGGAAACTCTGGATAACTTAGCGAAAACTCTGATATTTCCAATGAATGATCTCACTGAGGGGATTCTCAGGTCAATTCTACAATAAAGCCGGACTTCTTCTGGCGATTTCATGGAACTGGCTCTATGGCATATGCTTGAAGTTGGGTCGTCCGACTCGAGGTAATTACAGTCTGCCAGGATACGGTAACCTGACAGACATTGTCTATGTAGTATTGCACTTTTCCAAGCGTGTTCGCCCAGAGTTCGCCAACTACTGTACCCGAATTCGAATGTGAGAAGTTTGAATGATGAGAAATTTAAAACAAATTTCACGCAGCGGAAAATGCCGAAACAGCCTCGATGAAAGTTGGAGGAAAGTGAGGAGAAGTATCACAAATATTTGTCAGTGACTCGGCTGAGAGAGGCTGACCACATAGTCTATCCTGAGGTTTTTTTCCCCCAATTTATCAAGTACTTGATGAACGGATACAAACAATGTCACTAAGCGTCTACCGAGCTTGCCCAATGTGAAAATCATATGTATCATCCTTGCTAAGCTCATTGTCCTCGATGGAAGGGCGCTTGGCATTTAAATCTTCCGGTTCCTTGTATTCGAAAGAATCTCGCGACAGAGCTCCGTCTCGAGTAGGATCCCACAAAGGATCTACCAGAAATCAGATACGATTGTAGGCCCTATTCAAAAGTGCTTGCCTTGACACTGATTATAAGTGGAAACATACTATTATGTATAATAGATCTGTTGTATGCATTGTACATATCCCAAGCGGAACGCCTGGTCTCTAGTGGAAACAGCAGAGCGCCTGGATGTAGCGACAAGAATTTTGATCACCAAAATTCACGCATCTATCTCATCCTATGAATCTGTCCAAATTCTCCTCCGCATTTTTTGTACCTCAGGGAAAGCAGGCATTGCATATAAGAACGTGCTCATGGATGAAGTTGTCTTCGGAGGCTCTAAAAATAGATTATGATCGGCTCCAATTTGTGCTTTGGGATAGACGTTGGAAGATCACAGCTACAAGGGCAAGTAGTCTATTCACATATCAGTTTCAACAAGTTCCCGCCTAATCATATAGTGTTTTGTCGTTCAAGACAGTAGATAATGACTACAGCAAGTTTCTTCAATACAGATCGACCACGGGAATATAAGGTAAGTTATTTGGGCCTCTCCTAGCCAGAAGATGCTTTAACGTTCTCGTGTGAATCTCCTAGTTTTTTTTTTTTAGGAAAGAGACGGACAGATTTTTTAGCAGGCACAAACAGCGGACGACTACTTTTCAAGGTAACTTGATTCGCATTACGAAACGTTCCGTATTTCAGACCATACCAACGTTTCCGATCTATCCTTAACTCAAAGAAACCAGTATTGACGTTGTATTCAAGGAATATGGGCGAGCAAGCTCAGATTACGTATCAAGTTATTCCCAAACGAAAGGGAGTCCACTGACAACTCTTCCTACAATTTGAGAGAGAAAAGTAAGCTCAGTGCTACCATGTCCATATTCGCATTCAGAGTCGACAATGCACTGCTTTTCTGTTGTCAGCTTCCGAAGCAGGTCTTTTATATTTCTGATTCGTGCTTTGAAGCCTACTGTGAACTGGCCCAATCAAAAGGCAGATAATCCAAATTGTTGACGGAACCGAATGGCAAATCTTTGCTTCAAGATTAAATATATGCATTCAGCGTCAGATCTCGCCCAGAATATAATCAAACATCGCAACTTCCACACGTCAAATTTTCGCGCTCAATACAAGTTTTATGCTTGTCTCCAAGCTCCTGAACCTCTGAATACCTCTGACTCTAACAAACTCCTCGCGTTACAGCATTTAGAGCGATCTCCGCCTGCTTTGTATTCATTGACAGTCATTTGATACTGAATACGGTGCTCTGATATCTATACCGCCTACAACTCTGGTAGCCGAGGGTATTTAAAGTCAAGTACAAGAGCAGTGTGAGAACATATTGATCCGGCAATCGCTCGGCAGGGGACAATCTCTGATCGGAGAGTCTAATCAACGCGTTCTTCCCGCAAAAAGGCAAAAGGGAAACAGCATGTTTTCTGAACACGACATAACCATGAGGCCATCGTGCTGTCCCTTCTTAACGGGACGGCACCCTGAAAAGTCGTCCCCTTCTACGTTTCCCCGCAAGCATGCCCGTTTGCCCCCAGTGCGATAATCGCCAGTTCAGCAGCAAGGAAGCGCTGCTGCAGCACATGCGCAGTTCGAGCGCCTGGCACCCATTCTGCACTCACTGTGATAGGCGCTTTGTAAGTGCAACAGCATACGACGCGGTAAGTAGCGCTACGATTCTACGAAACAGAATATCCCTGATCACCTACAATCAGCATATGGCCGCTAAGCATCCCCCTACGTTTGACTGTGCGATATGTGACAGGACGTTCCACGCGCCCTTCGCGCTCGAGGACCACTACCGTGGATCAAACGCTCATCCGAATTGTACAAACTGTGGAAAGGGATTCAAAGATCTGGCTGCATGCGACGAGGTAAGGGTCTATACTGATGGCTGAATCACGATGTAGTAATACTTTCTAGCACCGGCACACAGAGCATCCTCAGGAGACTGGCAGCGCCAGTGGCTCAGGACGATCTACTACTGAAAACAGTATTGACGCGATGCCTTCAACATCTGCAGCACCCGATACAACTTTTGATTTTTCAGTACTTCCTTCGCTACCACCTCCGATACAAAAAGCGGAGCCTCCGCTGGCAGGGCCAGCGTCAACTAATCCCATGTACCATACAGGATTTACACCTCTCACCCCTCATAATCCATTTCCGGTACGTATTTCAGTCTTTGGAGAGAAAACATGACTAAAGTGATAAATAAAGCGTCATTTAATCGTAGGCGAGCCTAGTTCTAGTAGACAACGAATCCAGTCTCCCGACTTACGTTTGGAAGTCGGTTTCACCTCATCCATCATGAATGCGACTCCTCCTTTCAGCCCAACAACTCTACCTCCGCCCAGTAGCAAAAACATCGAACAGCTATGGACTTCTAAAGAGGTGTCGTATTTTTCGCGAAACCGAGGTGTCGCTAAATTGATGATTTATTCAATGTTGCACAGAATGTACAGATTCCTTCGTCTTCGCGGCTAGTTCCCTCTCCCCCGCGAATAATATCTCCTCCCCGCGAACGTATCGGGTCTCCGCCGAAACCCGACTTTTATTCAAGACTATATCCAGGGAGCGCTAGAGCGGCCTCGCAGCGGCAAAGCTTAGGTCCTTTACCCGACGCATTTCTCGCAAATGGAAACAAAAATGGAAATGAAGCTGAAAATGGATCGAGAATGTACCGACCCATAGGGCTAATAGGGCCTGCGACCAGCACTGTATCTCCTCCCGAGCCCATATTCTCTCATACAATGAGGAATGATTCGCGGGCGACTCTGTTCTCGGAGACTTTGAGTGGAATGTCAAAGACGGAGGGACCTTCCCCCACGTGGAGCTTCACTACATCTAACACATCTCACAGGTGGGGAAAGGCACCTGCGCTAGCATCCTCTGAGAACACCTCCAACGCGAGAAGCGAGTCGCGGGCGACTCTGTTCTCGGAGATTGTGAGCAGTACTCCAAAGACGGAAGGTACCAGTCTCTTCTCGGAGACGATGAGTAATTCGTCAAAGACGGAGATTCCTTCTCCCCCTCGAGGTCTCCAAAAATTGAACGTATCGCCGAGTCCGATACACCTCGATGTCCAGTTACAGACCCATAATAGCTGGATGCTGAGGGGATCTCAAAATGGGGCGAATTCGACTTCACCATCGCTTGCCACAATATCTTCCCCCGCTTCAGGGTGGAGTCCTTTAGGGAATTCCGTGAACGAGACAAGTCAGTCAGAGGTGAGCAGGTATTTCCAAAAAAAAAAATGGACGTATTCCAAGCTGACGAACTGAAAACTAGGCGGAGACACGCCCCACCACAGCCGCGTCTACGCCTGGTCGCGCCCCGTCGGACGAATTGACGTACACCATAACACCTAGCAGGTATAATTCACGGTTGATCAAGTGCTGTATCCTCGAATCTAATTTGTTTGATGTTATAGTGAATGTCCCAGTCAGGAACCAAGTCCAAGCAAGGAGTATGACATCAGTTTCACTCTCAACTCACCTGTTGGACTGCCTGAACTCCCTGCTATGTTTCCAATTCCATCCACTCCACTGGAAAGCAATGATGATATTCCCGAAGCGTTGAAGCCCCTACCAGACTCGCCAGTAGTATCACCCGTAACAGTAGTCATGGATATTCCAGCGCTGGACGAGGCCGAGGTTGAAGTTGAGGTCGAGGTTGGGAGTAAGAGTCTTGCTCCTCAGAATACTGATATTGATACAATCTCCGACCACTCACCCCCTCCGCCTCTGGCAGCAACGCTGCTTTCGAGGTCTTCGTCGGCCGACAAAAGCCAAACGACGCCTACGCCCAATCCAAACCCACTACATTGCCGGGTTTGCCTTGCGGACTCGTGCGACGATATTACTGCAAGCATGTGTGGCCATATCTTCTGCAATAGGTACGTACTCAATGACGTTTTCTCCTTTTTCATATTGCTGATGTCTTCCCAGATGTATCACGGACGCTGTAATAAAAACCAACAGGTGTCCCGTATGTATGACCCCTACTTTGCTGTATTGTCTCTTTCGATTGGACCTTGCTGCCTAATTTCGAATCTTGTTGTTATATATTTTGGACTATTAGAATAGTCATATACAAGCGAACGGACGAGTTGATGTCAGAAGTAAAAAAAAAAAATTCTCCGGGTACTATTTTCTATACACATGTACGTTAGAATAGATTCCTTGCTATTCGTTTGCAATAGCAATATTGTCGCCTTAATTGGCCAATAACATAGCGTACTGTACTTGGTGTTGCGCTCCTCGCCCACTACTCCTTGTAATCCAACGCTTGGCGCTTAACACCGAGCGCGCCTTACCTGTACCGTGGGAAATGGACTTGCTGCGATTTGAGCAAAGTTCAGGTTGTTGGATCTTTGTCTGGCGAAAATTCGGGACTACTTACACCGGAACCTCTCAACAACCTCCACAGTCAATGCAAAATCGCCCACTGTATTCATCAAATACTGCCATGCCACTCATATACTCATTATGAGTCCATGTACTCAAGAAGCAACGGCAGCACATGATAGATGTAAAAAATAGTTTACCACCTTAAAATTGTAATACTATCCTACATGGCAATCACGGACGGTCGTACGGCGGACATGCGGGGGCTGTAAAACAGCGCTGATGAATACGTTCGAAGTCAAAGGAAGTTGCTGGCGTGTGTGATATGTCTGCAAAATGGGTGCAGACGGCACGCACCGTAACTCCACTCCGGCAGATCGCGTCGGTAAGCGCTCTTTTCTTATCTGATAAGCCACGTATCAGATATGCCCCGTGGACAGCACCCTGGGAGGGGAGGATGGTGTGCATTGAATATGGAATCTCGATGGCTCTGGGGCATCGTCTGGCATTGAAAGATTTATTGGTCTTACATGATCATTTCGGAGAGAACGCGGATGATGTTCCTGGTGGAGGCAAATTTTTTCAATCGGTGTCGGCATACATGGCGGCGTTTCAGGATGTGGCGGCGTCTAGGTCTATGTCCGCAAAATGAGGTACTAGAGCGAAAAGATTCAGGAGCCTAGAAATTTTCACCGCTGAACGCAAGCACTTAAGGAGGTACTGCATACTTGGCTCTAATATGTTACAAGCATTTTGTATTAGTAAAAAAAGAGGAATCATCACAAAGAAACTAAGCACTACAACACACCCACACATATTTGGTCAGTACAAGTTAAGGATATAAATCATCAAGAGTACCGCCTAAATCGAAAACGGTTTTATCGATATACGCTGTTTTTGGCGCCTTAACGCGGCAAGACGCCGATGTCAGCACCGCCAACGGCGTGCGTCTCTGTGTCGGACCCTTTCTTCGTTATGGAGTCTTCTATTTCGGCGAGCTTTCCATCACGAGCAACGCGCCTACGGGTTCCAGCAGCTGACTCGCGGCCCATGAGCTTGGTGCGTCCCTAAGCAAAGGTAGAAATAGAAATGCATGAGCGATAACCCAAAATTGAGTTAGAGTTTCGCCACCGACCTCATTGTACTTCATATAGATCAAGCACACGATGACCGCGAGCCAGTAGAACACGTATGAAAGAACACTTCCCTCTGTTGGAATGAAACACGTCAGTAAAGGGCTTCTCAATAGAATAGATTGTCACGATGGTCTTACGAGTAGCGTTGTTCGTCCATCCGAAAATAGCTCCGAAGATGGTCCACCCTTCGCCGTCAAATTTACTTTCGGGGTTGCAGCAATCCAAGTGCCACACATTGCCTTTCACGGGGTAGGATCCGGGACCGTCGCCTCCTGCATCGTCGACGTCTGCACCGAGTAATTTGTTGTACGCGTTCTCTTCGAACGCGCCAACAGCCTTGCTGAACAGACCAGCACCGATGAGGAAGAGGAAGTTGGTCATGACGACAAGGAAGATAGTCAAAGCTATACAGAAAATGATATAAGTTGACGTAACTTGACAAATGCTATGAAAGTACTGACTTGTGCGACTTGCAAATTCATAAATGATGAATCCACAGACGAATCCACAGACCAGGCCTACAATAGCGGCAATAGGAATAGACACAGCGGGCTGGCCCAGGGAAACACCGCCGACGAAGATGACAGCTTCGAGACCTGTGTCAATATAATGTCAGATGTTGTTCATGCTTTCCAACGTAAGATCGCCTCTACCTTCGCGGAGCACAGTGATAAGGGGTAAGATAAATAAAATCCATTTTCCTGTTGTCGCACCACCATCGACCTCTGAAGGTTCAGTTTGGCATTAGAAGCAGCCTCGCGTCATGTCAAAAATTGAACGTACTCTTTCCCTCGAAAGCGCGCTGGAGCTTTATGCGCCACTTGGCCTTGGCTAAACAGATTGTCAGCTTGAGGTTTGGTTTCTTCAACGTTGAAAATTCTACCTCTGTCCATCTTCATCATTGTGACGCCCATGGCGAAGATCATGAGAGACGCGATGACTTCGAAGATACCTAAGGGGGGATCTGTTAGCTCCATGTTCTAATCCTAATCATGATCTAGATAAACCTTCCCAAAGTTCCTCTGATTTGCTCCATAAGTCAGAGGCCTTCGTGAACCAGACAGCAATAAACCTTCAACACGTTTGAATGTTAGCATTCATATCCGTCGCTATCTCCATAGGGAAAACTTACGCAGCGCCGATAGCAATAGCAATGAAAAGACCAAGTGCAGCACCCAAGAAAATCTGAAAACATTTTTCAGCATCTTGGACAGGCAATAAGTCTTCCTGAATGACACACTTGCCAGCGCAGCTTGCGGATGAGCCGGCGGTTGCGAATTTTGTCGTCCTCGAGCTCGGGGACGGCAACGTCGCCTGAGGAGCCTTCATGACTAGCCTTGTCTGAAAGTTCCTCGGTGGTCCTGATTGTATTTGTTCCAGAGTTGTTGTTGTCCTCATGGACAATCTGTTCAGCTAGACCGAGGAGAACAGAGACGATGATGGCTGCTTCGAGCGTCTCACGAAAGACGATGAAGAAAATCGGCACAGAGAAGAGATTCCTCGCCATTGTGGCGGTTGGTACTCAGGAAGAGATGGGGGTGCAGGAATGCCAGGCACTCGAACCATAGAGTATGGACGTCCATAAATGAGGAAGTCAAGAACCGAGCGGCTGATTCGGCAGGGTTGTCGGAGCACGGGTTGATTTGGGTAATCTGATAAGGACCGATCCGTTCGTGTGATATTTGCCTCACCCCAACGAAGAGAAGCGAGGATGAGTCGCTCCATGTCTGCATGCGTTCCTGTAAGCACAAACAAGTCTAGCCCCATTTCTCCCCATTCTCGTGGGTGAAACTTCAAGCAATTGGGAATAGGCACGCGGCACGCAAGGGTATGAACAGCGAAAAGAAGGTGAAAAGAAGAGAAGAAAAACTGTAGACTCGTTGTTCTGCAGCTATCAAAGTCAAATTTCCGGGTATTCGTGTATCAGATAAGCCTCGTTTACCCATTCGTGAGACGAATATGCGTCTTTTCAGTCTAATGGTCATGGCACATACCGGGTGGTAGTGTGAGTTATTTACGGGAATCTTATCAGATGACCCAAATGGATCTTATCAGATTGCCCCCCAAAATGTCAGCATTTGATTATCAGATTATCCGTGTGTGTACCTGGCGTTTGCTAGTTCCGCCTCGGACATCTCTATTTTTACAATCACACAGTGCCATACTATCCACCCGATGCAATCGACCATTGATCTTGTTAAATACTACCCACATGCGCCGCACTAGAATTTTGACCTTCCTGGCTTCGCGCCCCACTCTCCCATTCATCTCGCGAGCATGAAGTCGACCCTCGCTTTTTTGCTCGCCTTTTTGGCGCCCCGGGCGCTTGCTGGCGTACACGAACTGTGGTGGAACATCACATACGTCGAGAACGCAAGCCCAGACGGTCTGTTTGAGCGCAGAGTCATCGGTGTAAACGGCACCTGGCCGTAAGATTTATTTTATTTTTTCGACCCAGTATTCCTCGGGACTGACATGTCGGGATTTTAGCCCTCCACCTGTGGACATTAACACGACCGACTCACTACTCGTGCATGTAACAAATTCTCTCGAGCAAGCAACGACTCTTCATCACCATGGTATGTTCTTCAATGCAACACCATGGATGGACGGAGCCCAAGGTGTATCGGAATGGTAAGCCCTAACTTTGAATGAAGCTAATCATTGCTCATGAAAGGTCATCAGTGGTATCCCACCAGGTGCCTCATTTGACTACATGGTCAACATCAATACTTCCGGCCAGTGGGGTTCATATTGGGTACACGCACATGCATCCGTAAGTGTTCTTGAACGCTCGGAATAGTATTTTACTAACCTCAATTTAAGGGCCACTACGTTGACGGCCTGCGAGCACCCGTCGCAATCCACCCTCCAAAAGAAGTGCATACTTACGACGAAGAGTTCACCGTGGTACTGGGAGACTGGTACCATGATGAACATTCCGTTCTCCTTGAGCAATTCATTAACATCGCCAACCCTGGAGGCGCTGAGCCCGTACCCGGTAAATATAATATTTCGCCTTCACTTTCGACGACGTAGCTGAAAAAGCTTCTATCTAGATTCTGGCTTGGTTTACTTCGCTCAAGGTAACTCGTATCTCGGACCCATACCGAACACCACACCCTCTTCGTCTGTGACTTCGGCTGTTGGCTTCAACGAGAACGCAACGCTACCTTTCGTTCCTGGCAAGACTTACCGGTTGCGCATCGTCAATACATCTGCTTTCTCTGCGTTCTTCTTCTGGATTGATGGCCACGACATGCGCATCATCGAAGTCGATGGTGTAAGTAACCTTTCTTGCGAAGTCCTAATATATATATATATATATTGAACGCATACCCAATAGACCGACGTGGCAGAGTCACCCATCGACCTGATCAGTCTCACTGTAGCTCAGCGCTACTCAGTGCTTGTGACCGCGCGGAACGACACCAGCGCTAACTGGGCCATTCATGCTAACATGGACACGGACATGTTCGATACTGTCCCGGACACCCTGAACCCAAGTAAATATTGCCTATCGATTTGCTTTGCCTATGCAGTCTAATTTGTGTTCTTTTAGATGTTACCTCCTCAATAACGTACGATGCCAGCGCGCCGTTGACTGACCTTGGCTTCGTCGACGCCTACCATGACGTTGAAGACACCGCGCTGGTCCCAGTGGAGGTCGTCGCCCAGCCCCCCGCTACTAAAACGATAGAACTTGAAGTGTTCTTCGACACCATGGATGACGGCACGAATCACGCCATGTTCAACCAAGTCACATACAACTCCCCCCTTGTGCCCGCTGTGTTCTCCGAGTTGACGCTCGGCGAGAACGCGACGATCGCCAGCGCATATGGCCCTCAAAGCTTCGTCATTGATCATCTCGACGTGGTCGATATTGTGATCAAGAACGGAGATGCCGGAAAACATCCTTTGTATGTCCTATGATTATTCTTCTAACGTGCTTCATATTCTGATCTAACGTACCCAACGCTAGCCATATCCACGGCCATAAGGCACAGATCGTGGGCAGATCCACCGACTATACGTCGGATGACCCAACACTCAACCCACCCATTGTCGAGGGGCAAGTTAACCCCATCCGCCGTGACACTGTACAGATCCCTTCAGGAGAATCAGCAACCCTCCGCGTCGTCGCAGACAACCCCGGTGTCTGGTTCCTTCATTGTACGTTCATTTCGTTCATTCATTCAATATCCTCAAGCAACTCTAACCTACATCCGTCTCCAGGCCATATTGAGTGGCATCTTGAAGTCGGCCTCGCCATCCAGCTCGTTGAAGCGCCCATTGAGGCTCAAGCTCTGAAAAACAACATTCCCCAGATCATGAAGGACCACTGTACAGCGCTTGGCAAGCCCGTCTCCGGTAACGCTGCCGGCTTCGCATCGGCGACGGATCTCAGTGGTCTTCCCCTCGGTCCCTTCCCTCAAGTGCTCGGCTGGCGGCCGAAGGGTATCGGTGCAATGTTCGGGTCCGTATTTCTGTGTATCATCGACGTCATAACGCAACTCACATGAAATAATTAGATGCGTGCTTACCGCCGTACTTGGAATGGCGTCTGTAGTATGGTACGCTCTCGGCGGCCATATCTCGGAGGAGGAAATCGAACACGAGGTGCGGGAGGCCCTTGCAGCCAAAGAGAAGAGGCGAAAGTTCTTCGGTCTCCTCCCTGGATCTAAGCCTAAGTCGACGTGAGATATGATCTTCAATACCTGTACAAAATTTAATAGACACTCGGAGTGAGATCTTGATTCTTCTCTGTTCAATTATATGTATTTCCTTTTGCACCAGTGGTCAGCTTTCTTAAATTCAAAAGACTAAAGAAGATCTCGCAGCTCAAATTGGGAGAGTCTTGGTGTGATCTTGGCAGTTGTTTCCCCAGTAGCATGTAGCTACGATATCTTGGGTTCTGAGCAAGTTGAATCGGTAATTCTACACTCAGAGTAAGTATGAGATGTTGTTTCTCGATTGTGTACATAGATAGTACACAGGTGCATGATATTTGCATGACGACATGATCTATGCCAATACTACATAGAAAATCGGGCTTTGATTGCCTAGCACATGGTCACTGCATAGCATAGAGAGCACACTCTTATCACGATCGACACAAGAGCGATCAGTGGTACCCAAGGGTACCCAGCACAGAAAAGGTCAAGGAAGATCAAGTCCTACCGTCGGTCCCTCGACAATCAACAGGTACCTCTGGTGATGATCGACACTCGGCAAATCCGAAGAACATTAAATTGGCAATTCACAGAAAAATAAGATTGCTGAAAGCTTGGGTGTACGTACAGTAAGGAGAAAGAGAGCAGATAGCCTGAGTGAGTAGAAAAATGTGGTGGGAATCTAGTGTGCGAATCTGAAATCAAGGCGCTTGTTTCCAATATCCTTAGTAGTAGCAAAGTATTCACTCTTTTCCTATTCGCCGAAGTTTTGTTAGCATCTCAGAAGCGACTTAAGATCGAAACAGAAAGGCATACCTCTGGGGACATAGCATCCCAGATTTTAGCCTTCTCCTTGTTTCTCCAGATGTACCAGGCTTTTGTACCAGGATACAAGATGACGACGTTGAACAAACAAATGCCGATAAGGTAGCTGTTTCCGCGGCGATCTATTGTGCCAAGAATAAATCCTGTCAGTATAATTCTGGTAATAATGATAAGTGACAACATACACATAGGAGCATCGTCTTTGCGATAAATATTTGCGGCAATAATGGAAGAAGCCTGTACAAACCTTTAGGCCCGTTATCAGTTCCCGGGACGCTTGGCAATAGGAATGAGATCCTACATATTATATACGGACGCGCTGACTGTGCGGGTGGCAACTGCGCCAGCGTTTCGAGAGCACCAACCGACTTGAATTGGGTGCGTATAAGGATACATGATAAGTAGCGTAGAAATCGTCTGAAAAAAAAACGTTAGAATAGCATTGAAGAAAGCTTGAAAGTAGATCAAGATTCACATAGAAAATCCACGGGTTTGGGTTGTTCGGCAACGTCCGCAGGGCGATGAGGAAGGGAAGTAGCCAGACATCCTCAGACATGGACACCCAAGAACGATCGTTCAAGCGTTCAGAGATAAGAGTAATAGCAAACATCGTCACCATACTGCCGACAGTGGAGGGGATGACCAGTAAATTGGTGTTCACAGTGCTGAAACTATTGATTTACGCATTCAACAAGTGTTCTTAGTGAAAATGCAGCTAGGGACTTACCCGAGATTACGCAGAGCAATCGTAAGATAGGATGAGGGAGGGCTAGAAGGAATACCGAAGAGCAGTCCACTAATAATGATTTGGTTGAGCATCTCGGTTTCCAAGTCGACATTGGGATTAGGACTCACACAAGGTATAGAGGCCATAGATCGAAATCCATCACTGAGGCCCACAATCTCTTGATTGTGAGAGCTTCACGATTGTGCATATCTCCCTGTAATTCTATGGTGAGATAGTTGATAACGAGTAGTATAGACCGAATTCAATACCTTAGTCGGATCGTCACGAAGGATGCGCGATACAGCAATAGTCTCCTGTCGGTCGGTGAACCAACCTTTGGGGCGGAACCAAGATTTGGTTTGGGTAGGTGAAGGCGGCATCTTGAAGAACGTGGCAATCCCGACAACGAGAGTAATAAGACCTCTGTGATTGCGATCAAGGTTATGATGAGTCGTTAGTAAGGATAAATATTGCACTCACTCTACAAGGAACAGCCACCGCCAACCCTCTTTGCCAGCAATACCACGCATCTTCAGAACTCCAACGGCAAGGAAACTAGCGAAGATGCTGCACACGCTAGAGGACATCCAGAAAAGAGCGAGACGCGCGGGAAGCTCGTACTTCGTGTAGAAGTCTGTGAAAGGTGTTAGCAAGGTCTCCTTTTGCGGCAGATCTGGTATACGAACATGACAGGTATAGAATGAGATCTGGAATAAAGCCTCCTTGTATCAAGCTGTTGATATATCAGTTCTGTGTTTCATGTCCTCAAAGCAAGATATATAACGTACCCAAGGAGGGCTCGACAAGCTAAGAACGACGATCTTCCAGTGAGCCAAAATTGAGTAACAGTGACGATGGACCATAGGCAGATCTGGATTGGAATCCAACGATCGGGTCCAAGCTAATACAGACGTGCAAGGCGATGAGAATGAAATGACTTGAGGTAGAATGAGAGATACTTACACGTTTCGAAATCAGCTGGGATGGAAGTTCAGCGCAGAGGAAGGCTAGACGAAAGACTGTGTTTCCCAGATTGTAGTCTGTGATTGCGTTGGATAAAAGATAAATCTCTGACGGTAGAGAAGTGTGCGCACCGTTGGTAGTCATGTGAAGGTCCTTCAGGAAATTATCCGAGTTCGCTTGGGACAGATTGCCTCGGTCTAAATTGAGTGCAGAAAAGCTCATTGCAGCCCAAGCCATAACCTTCCAATCAATCTTCCGAATTAATTTCTACAACGGGAATAACATATTAAGTATTAATCGAAGACAAATCAGAGACAAGACTACTCACCCTTTCTTCCCTAAATGTCCAGCGAGCTTTCGTGTCAAACCGATGGATGTTCTCGTATTCCGGTTTTGGCCAGTAATGAGGCGCAAGGTTGGGGTCGTCGTATACAGACCGCCTGGTAGCCGTAGCGTCCAAATCCTGAGGCACGTACAGGTGGCGACGGAAGAGATAGTCGAACAACTGGAAAGGTTTCGGTTCTGAGTCTAACAAATCATCGTCCTCAGTGGAGGACTTGATGTCGACAGATTTGGCGTCGATGTCGGGGGACTGCTTTCCAGTGGAAGACATCGACTCGGGGGTCTTCTCGCGCTTTGGCAGTGCGGCCGACATGCTGAAGAGAAGACAGAGGGAGGAGACGGAGATACTGTCTAAAGCTCATCTTCACCTAATGGTCATATTTATGTGGTCTGAGAAAGGCAGATAGTTCGGCAAAGACGATTGGCGAAGCACACCATACTCTTTCGGCGTTGCATAAGCGGTGCAAAGGAGAGGCACGCAGAAAGTAATATGTAATACAAGCGATAGTGTTTTCTGTGGAGGTTTTTCCCTTGGAAGCATAAATTGGGACATGATGCAGCGGCTTCCAAGAATTGCGCAACGGCCCTCAACGGAAAGTTATCCGTAAAAATGGGCCACATATACGCTCAAAGAAGGCCATCTATACATAGTTGGAAGACAGAAGATGCAATGAAAGGTATTTGAGCACTTGGAAACTTGGCATACCGCAGCCAGACTAAATCCCGGTGCGAAATCTTCGTATCATTACAGCAGGATAAGCACAAGTCAGGCCAGAGAACCAGTTGAGACCCTAAGAATGAATTTGGTTTTCGAGGAGCAGGTCATACTGCTGTCTCCGGACGAAATGGCATGAAGTGACCGAGAGTGACCAACAAAAAGAGCGACGAGAATTTAGTGCGCGATTCGTGATCAAATGGCGAACTCGATTAGCCAATGGTGAGGCATGCATTGACAGATCTTGGTAAGATACAGCATATAGATGCAGAGGGAGCAAGAGATAAGCTAGATATGCATCTATATAGTACAAAGTCATGAGGAAGAACCAAGGTCAGTGTTGCACAGATGGTGGACACGAAAACGAACAGTTGCGGTGCCGACGGCAGCACCGTCCATCAAACAAGTTCTTGCGCCGGACCGTTCATATTTACTACTCAACCATCGCTTCCCCAGACCACTCCAGGAGGCGCCGAAACTGGAGTACTTGCCGTCAAGGCACGCCGTACTAAGGATTTGAAGACTTGGCGATAACGAATTCTTGGTCAACTTCTTGCGCAATCGACCTCTGCGATATGCACTTCACTAAACCAGCATGGGTTATGCACAAGGATTCGGCGAAGTCGGACCAAAGCACGAAGAGAGTATCCATATTTTCAGTACATGTTCATCCAGACGGGTCGCGGATTGCGACAGGTGGCCTTGACGCGAAAGTTCGAATATGGAGCACCAAGCCAATCCTGAACCAGGCATCAGAGCTCTCGGGAAAGCCTCCAAAGTCACTGTGTACGCTGACGATGCATACGGGACCGGTATTGACTGTTCGATGGGCCCAATCTGGGAAATGGCTGGCCAGTGGGAGCGACGACGAGACAGTAATGATTTGGGATCATGACCCGTAAGTGGTCTGCATGTTCCCGTTGTACACACCTAACCGGCGCGTAGAAATGCTCGTGGAAAGGTCTGGGGCACGGATGAGATCAACGTCGAAGGTTGGAAACCTCTGAAGCGTTTACAAGGTCACGAAAGTGGTATGTGTATTATAAATTATGTTTAAACCCTCCTCATGTTTTGCCAGATGTAACCGACGTGGCATGGTCTCCGGGAGATCGCTACCTGGCTTCCGTTGGGTTAGATTCTGCTGTGATTGTTTGGTGTGGATTTACATTAGGTATCTTTTCCATTTTGAGTCGAGTTATCGATAAAAACTAATTGGTCTGTCAGAGCGTCTCCGGAAACTTGACCAACATCAGGGCTTTGTCAAGGGTGTATGCTGGGATCCCGTCGGAGAATTTATGGCGACGCAGTCAGACGACAGAACCGTAAAGATATGGAAAACCACCGACTGGTCTCTCGAAGCCGAGGTGCGAAAACCTTTTGAAGATTCGCCTGGGAGCACATTCTTTCGACGACTAAGGTTTTTTACTTTTCTTCATTCATTGCAGACGTAGCCTGATTGTTTGAAGTTGGTCACCAGATGGCGCCCACATTACAGCTTCAAACGCGACCAATAACAAGGGATATGTATTTATTGCTGCAGTCATCACTCGAAATACGTGGACTTCGGAAATTAGTCTGGTGGGGCACGAGAATACTGTCGAAGTTGCGGTACGTCGCAATGAAGAACCTTCCTGCTGTCATATTGATTTGTATACTAGGCGTACAATCCTCATATCTTCCTCCGAAATCCATCTGCCCCAATTTCTACTTCCAACATCTGTTCCGTAGTTGCTTTAGGTGCAGATGATCGATCCGTATCTGTGTGGCAAACGAAGTCTGCTAGGCCGCTTATTGTTGCGAAAGAAGTTTTTGAACGTCAAATAATGGATCTGAGTTGGTATGTTTATTTATATTAATAAGATTGTGTCGAAGCTAACGCGTGTATCAGGTCTTGGGATGGTCTTACGCTATATGCTGCTTCTTCAGATGGTACCATCGCCGCATTTCAGTTCGATCCTTCAGAACTGGAAGGTATCGCGTCAGTGGCCGATCAAGAACAATATCTAGCTAAATTCGGCTTCACGCAACCTCCACTGCCAGAGGGCTACTCGCATGTATCAAAGCATGAGCCAGCAAATATCGCGCTGGCGCAAACTCAACAGGCCAACGGATTCGACGCGCATGCATCGAACAACAGCCCCGAAAAAGTCAACATTCTCGTTGCAAAACGTGCACCTAAAGACAAGAAACGGCTGGGACTCATATCAAACTCTACTGTCCCTACTTCTAGAGGCACGCCACTCACGACGCCTCACCCAGCGTCACAACCAAACGGGATTGGCTCAGGGGCGCGGCGGGCGCAACTCAGTCACATCCAGGATGCACAACCATCGCACAGCCAAACGCCGATACACAACAGCTTCTCAAGCTCGTTCCCTGGTCCTTCCGAACAACCATTTGTCGACTCGAGCAATTGGTCGCGACATGCAGATATTGGAATGGATCTCGACGTGCCTATAGATTCTTTCGACGGAGGCTCAAGGAGCATGCGTAAAGTCCCCTCAGTCATCGATCTTACTCAGGAAGGAGGCAAGAGTATCATCAAGCCACGAACCCTTGGTGGGGATCGACCAGTGGAGAAACATGTCCCCAAGCCTATTACGAAGTGGACTCCATCGCGGGCTTCGGCTAGCGTGCCTTCCTGGGGCGGGGCCGGTAGTGGAAGAGTAGATCCTCTGCTGCCGACGCCACCTTTGCTCACTTACTTGTCCTCAAGGGTGGACGGAACGAATGATTTACTTGAGGTCAGGAATGTGGAGGAGACTGGTATGTAAATATCATTTTTCGGATACTAAAATATTGACAGTGCCGTTAGGAATGACGGAGGTGGCCTTCATAGGCGGCCTTGGCGGCTCACGATTAACGGAGTGGTTGGACTATTTGCCGTCTCCCGTACTATCGGTCAAAGCAACCAATGTGTATTGCGCAGTGGGGATGGAGGATGGCTCGGTAAATGTGTATTCCCATAATGGGCGACGGTAAGGCGTCATCATTTTCGGGATTTCGATACGCTGGATACTGATTTTCATTTTTCGTGCTAGTATAATGTCCACCTTAACGCTTGGAGCGCCATGTGCCATCATGGAAGGTAGCAAGCACGCATTGCTTGTCATTACCGTTACAGGTCAGGTACACTCTTGGTAACTATATCCCGGTCTGTATATATGTACGGTCACTCATGCTAGTTCGATAAGGAACGTTAAAAAACATACTGCCAATTTTGCGCCCACAACTATCCAAACCCTATATGGTCTATATCCCAACTTCACTATCCTCTCCGCTACTGTGGGCGAAAACGGAACGCCAATCTTGCACAGCTCGACTGGCACTGTGTACTCTTATGATCCCAATCTATTGTCCTGGGTCAAGGTTGCCGATAGTTGGTGGGCTGAAGGCTCTGACTTCTGGCAAGGCCGCCAGCGGGGCAACGCCTCAACGGCTAACCGCGGTATAATGTCTGCAATCGAAAACAGCATCGCTGGTATTCCAGACGAAACTGCCGCCGAAATTCCACGACCCCCTTGGTGGAGTACCGCGCTGACGCTGGGGCATCTTGAAACGCGAATGTTGTCGACGAAGCTACTGGATAGTCCCCAGGAGTACAGACAGGCGTTGCTCATGTACGCGAAGAAGCTTGCAGATGAGGGTTTCCGCGGCAAAGGAGAGGAGCTGGTTCGAGAACTTTTTGGGCCCGTGTATTGGTATGTGCTTCGGTAACTCGCTGAGCTCGTCTCTGACCGATATTATCGCGTAGGCGGCCTGGTGGAAGGGAGGATGGATGGCAACCTTCTGTTGCTGGGCTTTCGAAGCGGGATTTGCTGAAGGATGTATTATCAGTATTCGGTATGTCCTTTTACCTTCTTTCTATGTTGATCCAGCATCTCACCTGGTATAAGCACGGAGCAAATCGCTCACTGGGCTCGCTGCAGACTGGCAAGATACACTTAAAAAGGCTATGAATGACGAGGCATTTTTGTAATCCTCCCCCTCGCATTGTCCCAGTTTTCTCATTTTCGTGTGCGCTGTATATCATGTATGTTTAACTGCTTTGCAATCTGTTCAATCACGCCCGTCGATAGTTTCCTCTTGTTCTCGTGTCTTTTCTTACCGTAGCTTACTACCTCGTTTTGTATTTAAAGTCGGCCTTCGCTCCTCCGGGCTATCACGCGTTGCGTACTGAATTAGAACAACATGGAGTCGCTGCAGCGATTCGTCCGACTGAAGAGTTCTATGCTATCTTCATCATTCACGCTGCTTCATTGACGTCAAATGGATTGGTCCCGGCTATAGTTTTGTATCTCGTGCACTGATGATCAACAACTTATCAATCACCTTTGGTGAGCGCTTATTCATTGTAACTTCCCCGAAGTCAGCCCTCTCTTTTTCTAGAGAGGTTACTTGAAGAGCGGGTCGTACAGACTAACGGAAACACTCACGTCCAGTGCATAGAATAATTGTTTTTACTCCCGTTGTCTTTCATTTCTGTTGCTTTCATTTCACTTTCGATTTTCGTTGTTGGGCGTTGGTTGGGCGCCTAGTATTAACAGTCATGTGAGCTGCTAAATCACAGAGCAAGTCATGCTCTTTAACGCCATTGGGACACGGCATTACATTCAAGGCCGACTCAGCTGAGAGATGTTTGATCGATGCCTCCATGGTGACATCATGAAGCTGGGCATATTTAATCTCTGGCGGTCTGTGGTCGGTTCCCATAAATTCTTCCTTTCCAGTTTTACATCTCTGCACACTCTAAACTCACACCGACTACTATGACAATGACAACACCAGCATCTGGACCAGTCATTCGCGAGGTTAGCTGGTACCATAAAAGTTTGCAGAGACTACTATGCTCATGAATATTCTAGGTGACGAAAGGAGTTTGGACTTTTTCCAAGTCTGTCACACGTCGCACCATGTGCTTTGTGAAATCCTGATAGTATTTCTTAGGCCCTTCTCAAGGTTCGGGGTATGGCCTATAGGAGGGAGGTCCACGGCAATACAGTTGCGCAACGGAGGCGTGTGGGTGTTGGCATCTACACCGTTGGACACTGAGACGAAGGCGAAATTGCAGGAGCTTGGGCCAGTGAAGTGAGCTGTCAATCCACGTTGTTTCCGCGATGCACTACGGAATGGTAATATGCATAACTGTAGATACATCGTTGGCGCTGATGCAGTCCACAATCTATTTCTCAGTGAGTAGGCCTTACCTTTCCTTACTAAAAATTCACATTTACATTGACGTACAGGCGACTTCAAGAAGCAGTACCCGGAAGCTAAACTCATAGTTCCCGAGGATGCTATTGCACGAATCGACGATAAGGAGCTCAAATTTGATGGAGGTTTGTACGCAAGCAAGCTCTGGCTGTATGATCCGCTCATATACGTTCTAGTTTGGGGGCGCGATGACCCTTCTACGAAGTATGGATTTGAGGACGAGGTGAGCTTGAAGTGTGTATGTCATATATTGAACAAAGTTAAGCTTCTGTCTCTCAGATTGATTGGTGGTAAGGTCACTCATAGAACAAGACTTCGACGACATTCTGACCAGCCGTACCGAAGCTATTTTTCAGGTTTCAAGAACAAGGATATCGCTTTCCTCCATAAACCTTCCAAGTCTCTCATTGAGGCCGATTTATTAATGAACTTGGTGTCGGTGAAGGAACAGGTCAGCAGCTTCTCTCCACAATAAATAAATTTGATTGTCTGATTTCTAGTCGCAGTATACAAACTCCAAGAAGCCGTCCAACTTCCTTGGACTTGGGGCATTCGGACCGTCTTCCTGGATTCACGCGCGGTTGATCTGGTCTCTCGGCACAAACGTCGAGTAAGCATTCCTTTTCGCAAACATTTTATTCACAGATCTCACGAATAATGTAGGGAAATGCGCCGAGATGCAAAAACTGTATGTGGTTGGGACTTTGAAAGGATTATTCCATGCCACGGAGTGAGTTTATTATATTGTGTTGTTATCAACTCTGTTAATTTGCTCGTAGGACGTAATTGAATCTGGTGCAAAGAAAGCTTGGAATGATGTGTACAGGTATTATCTGAAGTGATTTAGTTGGTTGTGCTGCAAATTGTATATAATCTCACATCCCTTTTGTTATGCTTTTTCTTGTTTTGAATTTTGCCTAAATAAAATTAGCTAAATATATCAACTTTTGAATGATATTAGCATAGAAAAGAATTACAATACAAAAGGGAAAGTCTGATTGGAGTCTAATGGTAACAATACTATAAAATTGGAAAATTCTGGTCTCTATAATATGTAGCAATATGTATTATAGTGTATACAAATTTTTCATAAACCTAAGTTGAAAGCACTTATAGGGAATTTATAGGCTTATAACTACAGTAGATATACTTAATATTGAGTAGTTTATAAGTTGTGTTGCAACCATATTGTGAACTTGTATAACTTGTACATTGTAATAATATAGCAATAGAGAAAAAAATATTTACTAAAATCTGCTTGTTATATCCTGTATTCAATTTTTCAGATGTTCAACAATATAAACACTTACTCCTGTGTGCCCCCAATATTGTTACGAACACGAAGGGACAATTATAGAAGATGTCTATAGTTGGACTTTGGTTCAAGTTTCGAGACACGCAACGAATGAGTAAACTCAGAGGTGTTGAGGTCGAGCAAGGTTCAGATTAAAAGAGGTTAGATTCTCAAGAACTAGCTAAAGAACAGATATGCTAGGGCTGAGTCTTAAATACTAGAGAGTACACTGAAAAGGGAACAAGGATGGGAATATAAGTACAAGAAGGGAACAAGGTAAGGAAAAGAACAAAGGCCGCATCCTAGAGTAGAATAAGGTGCGCAGCATATATAGTAAAAAGGGAACAAGGGCACGTGGCATGTGGTAGTCAGGTGATGACTCATGGATAAGAATAGTACACAGGGGAGTAAGTAAGGAAAAAGAGTGCATGTTCGTAACAAATATCCTTCAAATGTTCTTGTCGGTGGCAAAACAACAAATACAAATAAATACAACAGCCATATATAAAGTCTGTGTATTTCTGATTGCTCAATAGTCTTTGTCCTCTTTCTCACACTATTACAGTCTAGTTATAGCTATATAAAAGCTCCTTCAAACTCTGTCTTGTAATTTGAAGTATGTTATATTTTAACTATATTATCAGAATCTTGAGTCTAAAATAATATAGTATAGCAAACTAGACTTTGCAATAGATCTTTTCTCTATAGTAAGCATGCTTTGTATTACAATTCCAATCTATCTTATAAACTACTATAAGTTTTTAACTATGGCTACAATCAAAATAGACAAATGTATATTTATATTAAATCTTTTGATATTCTTTGATATTTACTGAATAATTACCTTGCTTACAGATCAACCTGCAGTGTGTCAGCCTCTACCATCAGAGCAGGCATATAGCAATGTACTACCAACTTGGACTGCAGTTTCATATTTGGAAATAACTTCCAAAAGGAGTTATAGTCCGAATAGTAATAGTAGCAACAATTCTAACATGGATTATAAGAACACCAAGTCACAAGGTCCAAACAAGAAATCCAAGATATCAAAACAGCCAACTAGTACAGACAAGCTAAGAGTGTTGCCCAGCATAGAGTGCAATAATAGGCACTTGACATCTTCGACACCATATAGATCCCTCAATTTCCAGCCACCCAATGAATCTAACATCATCTCCGGACCATTATCAGAGAGTAGCACGGACACCTCCAGACATTCAGCACAAAATGGCCTAACGAGCAGGATTTTTCCGAGGGAGATAGAACATTCCGATCAAGTTCGCCCGACCACAGGCGACAACATCACCGAAGGAGACCACCTTCATGTCGCAACACCAGACTATCTTTGCCCAGCCAAACGGCGCCTCGGTAATCAGACATCGAGTCGAACACTCGCCGCTTCCATCTCAACCGGTGCCTCCGTTGCAACCTCAGCCCCAACTTCTTCCTCTTCGCAGTCTTCAGGTCAGCGTACACATACAAGATATAGAGAAGGGAACCACAAAGATGCTCAGCGGCAATGGGAACCCCCGAAGGAGGCTAGGCGCAGAGTCACAGCAGCTCGAGAAGTCGATGCAGAAGAACTGGAGATCCTGACAAATGCGGACGTCGCGCCTGTGGTTCGAATGCGCAAGTATGCGTCGACCGTTCCGAGCGAGAAAAGAGAGGCAGCTCTGAGGTGGAACTTGAGATGGGTACGTGGAATGGTCGATCGCGTGGGCGCGGACGCGGACGACAGCATGAACGGCCAGATAGAGGAGTCACAGCTGGCGCGAGGCGGTAGTAGTTCCTACGCAACAATCCAGCCTGAATTGACAAGGGAACAACGCTGTGATCTTATACTCACCGACATTTACGGAGACGAGGAGGTCGATATCACACCGTCCGAACAATAGTTTATATCAATTATTCTGTAAACGAAAGTCTTTACATTCTTATGAAAAATGAATATGGCCTCAATCAGTGAAGATTATCGAAATAAACTTATATATTGGATTTACCATTTATACAATTCTAGTCCATTGCCGAAGTACATCCTGGTCTTGGATGTTGGGCTGGGTGCACAACGCAGAGCGTTAGATGAGCTGCTTTCCCGTTTTCTTCCTATATATGAGTCACCCTGCAAAGCTGGCGCAGAGGATGATAAGGACACAGTTACAGAGATCAGTCGAAGGCCAGAGATGATGCCAAGTTCGAGCAACATCGATAAGCATCGAGAATAATCACAATAGGAAAGATCACGACTGTTTCAAATGCTCAGAATAACAAGAAATGAAGATATCTAAGAGGCTCCGAGCTTCAATTTCAGCAGACGATATCATTTGATCACACACACACCTCTTCAGACCAATTCATCCAGATTCCAGACCTATCATTGCCTTTCCCGATGAAATTGGCTGCACAGAAGGATGAGAGCTGCAACTTTTTGCAGCTGGGCTGCTTTGAAGTCGGTACCTGGCCGTTGTACGCGATGCGGCCCTCTCTAGAAACTGAGAACATTCTGGGTGGAAATAAGCCGACATTCTATCGATAAATTGACTGCGATCTTATCAGAAACACAGCCATGGCATAAGCATTGTTGTTGTCGGGTCAGATGTTTGCGTGTGGATGTGTGGCATCCACGATGGTGGTCAAAGCGTAGTGCCAGCGGACTTTTAAAGCAGCTGAAGGTCTTGTTGATCAGTTCAACTTTGGTCAAGTCGCGTCCTATTTTCTCCCTCCTTTTCCCTCCCACCCTCACACAATGTCAGAAAAACCTACTGGATATCGTATCGAGTACGCTGCATCCAGCCGGTCGAAATGCAAGGGTCAGTGCATTTTATTTCTTCTGAACATGTAGCAGACGTTGACATGACGCACGCCGTTTCTCCGTCCGTTTCACCTTGTCTACAACCATTTCAGGGCCCAAACCGTGCAATGGTGAGTAAACTATTTTATATTTTGAACCTGCTGTATTTTTTTTCATATCAATCTAGGTACACCTATAACCCAAGGCGACATGCGTTTCGGAACAATCGCTGACATAGCCGGCCACCCAAACTTGTGAGCGCCTCTTTTTGATAACTGAATAATGTTCGAAATATCCTAAATAATATTCTTTATTAGCATCTGGAGGCACTGGGGATGTGTCACTAAGAAAATTCTCGAGAACGTGAAGAATAAGCACGATGAGGCGTCTGACCTTGATGGCTTCGAAGACCTCGAGCCTGAGGACCAGGCTAAACTAGTCAAGGCCTGGCAAGATGGCGAAGTTGCCGATGAGGATATTCCTGACAGTGCGCGTAAACCGGCAGGCGAAGAGGAAGAGAAGCCCAAGAAAGCGGCGAAGAAAACCACAAAAAAGAAAGCCGATGACGCTGAAGAGGATGGTGCTGAAGAGGAGGATGCTCCAAAGAAGAAGGCTAGTACATCCAAGGTATGTCTTTACTGCAGATTGTGGCTCGCGTTACTGAACATATTTTGTTGTAGAAGGCTGCTAAAGAAGACGGTGCAGATGAGGGAAAGCCCAAGAGGAAGGCCTCTATCAAGAAGGCTGAACCTAAGGAGAAGGCTGAACCTAAGGAAAAAGCTACACCAAAGGAAAAAGCTACAAAGGAAAAAGCTACACCAAAGGAGAAGGCTCCGCCAAAGGAAAAGGCTGCTCCTAAGGAGAAAGCTGCACCCAAAGAAAAGGCCGCACCTAAGGAGAAAGCACCAGCGAAGGAGAAAGCACCAGTGAAGGAGAAAGCCGCGCCTAAAGAGAAATCTGCTCCCAAGAAGCGCGCTACCAAGAAGGTACGATTACATCGTTATTGTACTACGCCCCGCATTCTCATTGCTTTTAACAGGCCGAGGACGACGAGTCAGGCGAAGACTTCACCAAGGAGCTGGAAGCCGTCCCAGCAGATTCTGACGAGGACGAAGAGGAAGAGGAACCAGCCAAGAAGCCAGCGCCTAAGAACGTCTCAAAAGCGAAACCCGAGCCAAAGGCTAAAGCTGAACCCAAAGCGAAGCCCGCGTCGAAGAAGGCAGAGCCTAAAGCCAAAGCAGAGCCTAAGCCCAAGGAGGACTCCAAGAAGAAAGCAGCAGCCAAGAAGGTAAACTGAACTCGAACCTATCTTAGATACATGCACTAATAACGCTCGTGTTGCAGGATGAAGACGTTGAGATGGCTGACGAAGCTGCGGCTGGCGATGTAGACGAAGGCAGCAGCAAGAAGCGCAAGGTGCGTTCCCACTATATGTTAATTATTGACTGTGTAGCTAAGTCTGTTTTCTCTAGCGCGCACCTGCAAAGGCTGCTGAAGCAAAGCCTCCATCGAAGAAGGCCAAACCTGTCGCAAAGGCCAAGAAGAGCAAGGCAACAGTCGAGGATGGGAAGGACGAACTTGACGAGTAAACTTTGAATATCCAACACCGAATACCCTAGTCATGACCATTTACGAACCCAAGATTCCCAATACCTCACCTCCATTATCCGTTCCTGCTGCGCCTCGCGTTGTAGCTTTCCTGAAGGCCTGTACGTATCTTAAAATCAGAACATTTCCTTAGTAGAGTCAGTGCTTCATATCGATGGTCTCAATTTCACTTGTGTTGTTTGCGGTACCATAGCTATATTGTGCTGTCGCGTTGTACTATAAGCTTTGTTTAATTTTGCTCTTTGTCGCGGACTAGAATTCAGAAGTGTGCCTTTCAGCGATATCAACCGTACTCTTTTTATGTGGTTACAGACTCTGTCGTCGCAAATATTCGAGCCACCAGACTTCAGGCCCAGCGGAAAGGGCGAAGAACCAAAACAAACCATACAAAACCAAATAGAACCTATTTATCTG
>QFFD01000590.1:0-32257 GCA_003314615.1 Pholiota microspora
GGGACGATGTCCCTCAATGATATCGCTGCCGACCTCACATGCGAACCTGAATTATTCCAGCCAGCAACAACGGGACCGGCCATGGAAGACGACGATACACCCGTACCTGGGCTGTTCGCTTTTCCGAGCCTGGACGAGAAGGAGCCCGGAGAGAAGGTAGAAGCTAAAACGTACCGTGTACATGGAGGTATGGCAAGGATGGCGAAGGCCATGGGGGATGTGGGTAAACCGGTGCATTTAGCGGTCATGGAAGCATTGCATAAGCACCCAGATTTTGGTATGTGAACACGTCTTTTGGGGAGTCAGGAAGCTAAATTTCTTCAGACCTTATTCTGTGTGGGCATAGTTTAGGCGCTGCTGTCGCTGCGATGCTGGGCATGGTAAATAAACTTTCTGTGTTTCCTCTTATAATTTGCGGTACTTAACACTCGTCGCAGATGTGGGCCGACCCAAATACATGCCAGACTGTTCGATCTAGTGGCCTCCCCATCGGACGGCAAGTTCAAGTCTTTGCCTTCGCACCTCCGTATGTTTTGGAACAATGTTGCACAACCTATATATTTACTCAACCTCCAATGCAGAACCTTGACAGATGCTCCCCTATCCCGCCTCACCTCTAAACTGATAGTATCACTTGTCTACTCGCATGATATCGTCTCTAGACTCTCACTTGGTTCCGTACGCGATTTGAAGAATGCAGCGATGTGGCTGTGCGAAGCTGAGGCGAGGGGAGATGGGCAAGAAGGATGGTCGGCGGTCACCTCAAGAGCGAAGCGTTGGAAAGATCAGACGGGGTGGAAAGAGGACATGGATTGGGTAATTACCCCTATATCCCTTGTGTGTCTTAGACAAGGCTGATTTACGTTATCGAATACTCCTCTAGTTCATTGCTATGCGCAAGACGCTCGAAGCAAATATGCAGAATACCTGCATGTATCCACCTGGACGTGTGCTTTGGGCCGTGCGGGACCGTGACCTACATCCCGCACACCGTCTTCACTCAGAAGACGCAAAGGGCAAACACAAGGAAGATCTAGACAGGCTGCGTTTGTTTGAGGTTCTGGACGTCGAGAAGGTGTTCTCGCAAACTGTTTTTGCTAAGGATATGTTATCGTGAGTCGCGCTTTGTATAATACGTGGTTTTGGGGCGCTAATGCCTTTTGGGGTTGACAGAGCCCATCTTCCTCATCAGTACGATCGTGTTATACACGATCTACTATGACCTGCAATCGTCTAAACGCGTACGACGTCGCAAACTTGGCTCTTGCTGTAAAATAATACCAGTATGACCCATTTAATCATATATCCAGTATAGATACTCACCGGCAAGTCCCATTAACCTACATCCACCTCTCGCCATTCCATCCTAATCCTGAATCTTACCCGCTTACATGGGCATCAGGACTAGAGAACTTTTATTGCACTATGTATGTATTCACGAATGTCATGTCCACTTATGTATCCATTGCCACTTGTTTTGCTGACTTCGATCAGCCACATCTAGCCTAAATTGCCTTTTCAGAAACAAACAAAATACGAAGTCCCAAAACCCCTTTCCTGTACCTCAGACGTGCGTTGAAACCTTCATGCTAAGACAATCCCAGTGTTAGGGGATTATAGAAACGTCCAGTTACCTTCCTAATCCAACTCTACCACTACCACTCTTGCAGGATCAGGAAACCTCTTTCGCACTATCAGCCCAACTACAATTATCCTTCGTTTAACACCTCTATTCGAAATAGAGTAAGCGACCGAGCAATCCAACAAATCATCTAACCTCCTTGAAGTGATGCCTATAATCGATATCTTGTCGAGAGCGGATGCCGTTCCTGCCCCTGCTTTGTCAGGACTTCCCAACGATGTTCCATACGACAGAAGACCGATTCCTGCGTTGGGGATGATTGCCATAAAATTATACGCCTTCGGAGGGCTTGCCTTCCTAGTTGGCACCGTACTCACGGCCATCAGCTATTGGATTTGGGTCGTCATAATCAATAGAGAGTATGCAGACTCTCCCCCTTGGCTCGACTTGCACCCGGAGGTACTTTCCGCATCTTACTTCGTCTGGATATTCTACTTACTAATACATCGCAGCGCATGAGAGCCCGAGAAGTTGCGCGTGTGGCTCGTCTCAAAGCTAAAAAAGAGGGAAAGCGTCAGGAGCGAGCGCGTAAGGAAAAGGAGAAAGAAGAGAACTTCTCCCCACCGCCAATTAAACTCGAAGAGCGAGACAATCGGAACCGCTCTTCCTCCGCACCCATTAGCTCCGCTACAATCAAAGCTGGCGCAATTGCATACAACTCAATTCCTATCGCTGGAGATAATATGGAGACCGCCCTGCCTAAATCCAGTAGTGTCAGTATTAGCTCAACCCTAGGCAAGAACACCACCACCGCGCGCCCCAAATCCAGCAGCGTTAGCACCATTGGGAAAGCCTCTCTTTTGAATGCAGGAAACATTCATCAGCCGCCTGGTGCGACTGCGCGTCCAAGAAAATCAAGCTTCGCTGGAAGTGCATTTAAATCGCAATCACCTGACAAGCGTGTCAGTTGGGCTTCCTCGACCGCAACACTCGATGTGAATGGGTGTGAGGATGTGATGCCTATCTCTGGAAAGAGCGCTGAGCCTTCTTGGACGTCGAAGAAAGTGGACTGGGAGGATCAAGACAACGACCCCTCGCGCACGTCAGTGCTTATGCCCATACCATCCCACGCCGACCTTATACGCGCACTGCCTGCGGCGCGTACCGCCTCGCCTCGAGTCTCAGTGGCTATCGATCCGCACGCGCGTCAAGGTCCAGAGATGATTGCAGCTATCACACAAGATGTCGCTCGAAACTGGGCTCGAGAGGTCGATAGATACGATGAAAATGGTTACTGTAGATGCTGGGGCCCAGGCGATGGACAGGGCAGGCAGCAATGCGAGGTGCATGCATCTCGATAAGTTTGAAGTCTTGACATGTAATGGCCAATGGAAACAAATTGAAAGACACCTTACTTCAAAGTTGAACAGTAACAGGATGTAGTAATCGCAGCATAGTAAGTATGAGTGTTCGAGCGATAATCGGTAAGCCCGACTGAAACGTAGGATTCGTAGACTAGCGCTCTAATTCGGCGAAGGGAATAAATAACTGGATCCATTCCATGACATTCTGCGACATTCCGCCGATACCGCTCCCCATGGAAATCGATAGAATTTTCTCCACGGTTCGCGAATGTTTAAGCAACTCTTTTCAAACTGAGACTGGAAGGAAGGCTAGGCCACCAGGTGGCCACCTCTCGTTACCTTCTCACATTCAAGTAAAGCTATCACGCTCAGATAAAGTTGATAAGCCACATACATTTATAAGGTGCTCAGCTTTTCTATCATGCTCCAAGCTGTGCGATCAGGAGAAGTGTTATACTCATCGATCACCGGTCGCCAGTGGGTCGCATGTAATTTAACTGCAGAGAGCAGATCGAGATGATTAATGTCAGAAGCGAAGTAAGGGTCTTCAGCTTTATCTTGAATAGAGTTCCAAAAATTATATACGTGCGAGGACTGCGTTGATTGACCGGACAAGCGTGCAGAGCTTTGGGAAAGTACTTGAAGATATGACTGCCTAAAGTAGTAATTAAGAAACCAAGTCGGGACTGCCAGGATACGGTGCCGTGTGCCAGCCGACGGCCATCACTACCCTATTGGATTCCTGATTTTTCGGCAAGCCCTCAATCCAATCTTAATCTTTTGAATACGAGGTATACAGGCACTAAAAAATCCTAGTAACCCATCATGTTGGTCTTATACCAGATTCTGGCTCTCGGTACCGGTGAAGAACCAGTAAAATATCACTCAGTGTCATTGAAAGGTCGAGCACGGACATTATGGACAGTGTGCTTCCATCCTGCAGACGAAAAATTGATTAAATTGCACAAGCTTAACTCAAGTATTTTGGAGATAGTTGCGATGTTTAACCTCACTCAGAGGAGGAAAGGTGATGGCACCGCGTCGGCATGCAACCCGGGATGTCAAGATACGAGTCTCCGATTGGATCCAGAGAGCAGTGCTTGCTCGATTTATCTGGCTTTATCTCTTAATATGGAAGATCAGCGACTGCACGCACGACATGCCGACAGAGAGATGTCGAAATAGAAGCTCAGCCATGACGGAGCACATAGTAATTCGCGATTTGCTATTCAGCGTCGGCAGGCAAGCAAGCCGGGCTACCAAAAAACAAAGCTTCTGGCCCTGTAACTGTATACTTGAGCTGGGGTATCATAGATCTATCTCGGCATACATATGTTTAGGTAGACAGGGCTATCGGCATTTTCTCCTGATCGGCCACAAATCGTGAGACCTATGGATGCCAGGGGATGCCGAGAGCCATGTATGTCTTTGTCTTCACATATTTACAAATCACCTAGATAACTCAGGCTATGAATAAGTCTCTTCTTCGGTGTCAATGCGCATATACGCCGCCTCGTGAGATGCCTCTGCCAAAATTCATGTAATGCCGAGCTCTAAACGTGACACGCTTGAGCATATCTCTTCACGGGGCCGAGCTCCGCCAGGGACGAGGGATATTCCCCAAAAAGGAAATATTTTGGTTACGCGGATGCTTGTCAGAGCATGACCTGATCCAGGAAGTTCCCTATTCAGGAATAAATCTGTTGCGATATTCTATCAGCGCTTGAATACCCTTCGCTAAAATACTTTGAAAGCCGAAGTATCTTGGATTAAGCTGAGAGGAAAGGAAAAGAAGAGAATTGTTACTTCGGCCTCTACTAGTATGACGGCACAGAGACTGTCGTTCCTTCCTATTCAAATACACCATCTTTAGCGACGTTCTAATCATACGATGTAACTGGTTTAGGCGTACATTTGAGAGTGATCTTCTGCTGTCTCTTGAAACCGTGTTTGTCAGGACGCCCAGCATACTGACTTCAAACTTGCTTGTGGCGTTGTTGCATCCAGAAAGTACGAATAAGTACACTATGTATACTCTCGTTCACATTAAGACTCCTCTGTTATCGGCACAGCAAATACACTTCCCACATTCAAAACCCGACGACACCGCTTGCTCTGCCGCGTTCCCTGAAGATGTGTGAAAGCTTCAGAGAAGACGATCTGTTCGCAGTGTAATTTGGTGAAAGTCCGTCGGCACCACTAGGCATGGCTCTAAAAATACGGACACATGCGGGGTATGCCTAAAACGGATATTCAGGGACGAGCGACCATGGGCGCCAACTTGAAATAGATTGAAGATTGAAGAAGTGCGCATGCTGCGGGAAGAAGTTACAGACACTTCATTTGCAGAAAATCCGCTACATCCATGGAGAATCTCAGATTTACACATAGCCGGAGCGGTGCTGTTATATTATCGTCAGGGGAAGCAGCTCTAGATGCCCCGGTGTTATGGGTCAGGAAGGAGGTACCTAATGTATGACGAGTGTCAATTGACGGGATGACGGTTCACCTCCGTGGGATTCAAACGCTCTAACATTTCGCCGCTGCCGGCATGGATATGAACAGGATGGTCCGACAGCTCTTGCAGATATGGTGCAGGTGCCTTCCTGCTCAACTCCACTGGAGACTTGCGTTCATGAGATCAAGATAAATCGGACAGTCGTCATTGATCGCATTTGATCAGGTCCATGATTAGAAAAATTAAGCGTTTTCGATTTAAGCTCAGCAAGAGAGAGATTGTCCTCAACGACTCTGTATATTACTTCATATCTGAGTGGATTGACCAGTGAGGAAAAACGGTCGCTAACCAATCAGTAATACTCGACTTCGATGGTCGCTGCGATTGCTGACACTTTTGCCATTCCGCGGAGGGTATGAAATATCAAGAAATGCGAAATGCCCACTCTGGTTTCATCAAACTCGAGGCAAGAGTTTGCTTGATACTCTAGCGCCTCCACCTTGTACATTAGCATATCTCCATGGTACCACGAAACCGAATACATCGAGTGCCTCCGACGATCACGAAGCTGAAGATAGGATAGCACTTAATCGCTAAATGTCATAGGATTTGCATGAAGGTATAGCAAACCCCGCGGAGTTTGTGTGAGTGGTGAATTATGTTCCTAGGATTCTTCCACCGCTTAAATGCAAACGATCTCTGGAGGATGGCCGACATGAGGATTCCTCTGGATTGCACTTGCCTACGGTATTTCCAAATGCGATTATACGCGCAGCCTGGTAGTGAGATGTTTGAAAAGATGGTCCCTTCGAAACGGAGCAGCCGTTGTGAGCGTTTGAGCACAGATGTACTGATGAACCAGCATGCACGGACTTCAAAGACAAGTTGTAGGATTGGGCTCATGATAGTCTTCTACGAATACTATAAATGAAGAAGATATATAGGAAGAAAAATAGGAAAAGTCACAAGAAAAGGCAAACTGCACCAGTACTTTTGAGTTGCGACTGGCTACCACAGAGCGCTAGCGTGAATTTAGTCATCTCGTCCCGGCTGCACTTCGTCGACGGCATGTAAGGCTTGAAGAACCTGCTCACGGCGAAGCCATTTGTCGACGGGTGTGAAGTACCAAGTGAGGACACCAAAGATCGTGATGGTGCCGAATATAACGCAAGCCTGGGAATATCGATTGAGGTCAAGTAAAAGCGAGGAGTAGAAGCCAAAGCTTACGAAGTTGAATGTCTCCGCGGAAACTGGGAAGAAGAAAGGTGATAACATGACCTATAGCCATCAATTAGGAAGCTTGTTCACGAATGTGGTAGACAGTGCACAAGGACGTACTGCGACAATTAAGCCGTTCCACAAAACCGCGGAGGCATAGAATAGTTTCGCGAGGCGTCCAAGGTAGAAATAAGATGTCTTGAAGTGATCCGGTGTACATGTGAGACGAAGCAGTGCAATAAGTCCATACGCTGCGATAGTTGGTACGCCTCCAGCCGAGACGAGCGACGTGAACGCAACTTGACTAGGCAAGATTGTGCAGAGAAGGGCGGCAGCGAATATATAAATCAGAGTGACTGCGTTTTTGGGTTGACCTTCACCGTCGACTTTGCCAATCCAACCTGACATTGGTAGGACGCCATCACGGGCAACGGCAAAGACTAGTCGAGATGCCGCGACAATAGCGATACTTGTGTTCTTGAAGATAAAGTTAGGACTGGCATAGGTTTGAGTTCAGTAAGTCAAACTTACGACAATGAGACCAAGGACCGCTATTATTGTCATGAAGATGCTGGCTTTCTTTCCTAGTGCGAGGGCGTACAATTGGACGAATGGTTGAGGGGCATTAAGGGCGAAGAGGGTGTCGAGGTCCGGGGTGCAGAACAGGAAGAGGATCGCAGTTATAAAGCCTAGGATGCCTGTGGCTGCTGCACTTGATAGAATGCCTTTACCTGCAACAATTCTACAAAGAGAGGCGACGGTCAAGATAGGTCTATTCAATTGGACACTGAATCGTACCTAGCATTTTTTGTCTCCTCGGCGATGTGACCCGAAGCATCGAAGCCTGTCATTGTACCAGCTGTGAACAAGCTATTTGAAAGTGAGAACCCCTCCTGCATCGGTTTATACGTCACTCACAAAGATAGAATCCAGTTCCATCCGGCGGGAGCGCCTGTTCCGTTGTCTGTGAAGAACGAGTGAGTTCAATATAACCAATAGAGTGCGATACGGGCTTACATGTCATTGTGAATACGTCCTTCGCCGGCCTGAAGCCATACGTCTTTGAGACACCGATAGGAAGCCAGATGAGGCAAAGGAAGAAGTCAAGCATCATGAGCAGGACTGAATAACGGAACACTTTGGAAAACAGCCGAGGAGGTAGATAATTGATTGCAATGGCGATAACAAGAATGACTTCCGAAATGATCCAAATAAGCGCCCTCCACTTGACGTTGTCATTGGTGACACCTCCCGGGAACTCAATCTCCCAGACGGCAAGCTGAGATACGATGTAGTTGGCCGTCGTCTATAATTTGATTAGTGTATGATCGAGCATTTATACAAAATGGACAAACCTGGCAATTACCGGCAACAAAAGTCATCCAAGCTGTTGTGGACCACCAAGCGACAACGAAGCCGAAGAATCTTGCGTATTTAGGTCCAGCGCTTTCGGCAGCCCAAACATATATCGATCCACTGAGAGGTAGCGCCGAGCAAACCTCTGCAAGAACCGCAGCGGTGATCATCATGAAGATGATTGTTATGATGTATGATGACCAGACAGCTGCTGGACCTCCAGCCAAAAGTCCAAGGAAGATGGAGGACCTGGATACGGATGTCAATCGCAAAAATACCAGAGTGAGTTATAAAAAATAGCTCACCTAACACCACCTATGAAGTTCAAAGAACAGAAGCTTGCTGAGAAGCTTTCTACTATATTCCATGTACGGTGAAGTTGCTAATGAGGTATGAATATAGAATCAGGAAGCTGTGCAAATGATCTTAGCGAAAAAATACCTGTTTATATCCAAGATTTTCCTAGAGCATAAGGTCAGAAACACAAGGAAAACAACATCTCCAATCGGAGAAAAAAAATGAACGACAACACTGGGGGGCTTCCCTACGCAGGTATGAGCGCTGTTCAGGTTCAAGCGGTATGATCTCAATCGTCATACCTTCTACTGGGTTCGTGAATCACTACAACATCGAAAAGACATCGTATATGATTCACAAATCCAGAGAAGACATTCGGATACCCGCAGCCATGCCAGTTGTTACCAAATGCACGTTACCGTTGAAGCAGCCCATCGTGTCCGCAGGTTCATCCTCAGGTTATGCTCATCGTGAGCTAATTACCAGTTGCATTTCGTCTTGATCCTGAGTAGGCAGGGTGGTCGTCTCCCCATCATCCTTTGTAACGGACTTGCCATCGAACGACATAATTGTCGAAGGTCGGTTGTGGTCGGGAATTGAGAGCTTTGAGAGAGATAAAAAGAAACTCTGTGAAGATAGGGAGCGAAAAAAGACACGGACAAACAAGGTGCAAATAATCACGAATCGGTGCCTTATCACGTTGTGGAGCTTTCAAGGAGCTTTTTAAGATTATAGGTATTTACATTTTACTTTGTACATACAGAGCAAATCCAGGTACAACTACGAAAAAAGTGAGATGTCGCTAGCTTGAATTAACGAGCGCTTAAGGAATTCCGAAGCGCTGTGATTATATTGTAAGTGATAATCCTACAAGACGTGTATAGTAGACTTACAGTTTTGAGACCACGAATAAGGAGCCATTCCTCGTTCGAGACTTCAGCTTTGAAAGATGTCTAGGTTTTACATACGATTTAACGAAGGTCATCGGAAGGACTGCGAGACAATTCACCTTTAATACGTCGATACTTTGACGTGTTATATGACTCAGAAGTTCATCCTTCTCATCGAAGTGACGACCAAACATTTTCGCAGATTGGTACACAGCGTGTTCGATCTTCACAGCGACACCTCCAGCAGCCTGATTCTTCTTGACGATCTGCAAAACGATATGTGAGGGAATCGACTCTACGCGAAATCAAAAGATCGGACATACGTCGAAGGTTTTGTGGTTAATCTCCAATGAAGTACTATATAAAAATAAAAAAAGAGTCAGTATTTGGGAGCAAAGATCGGGGTCAGGGTACGTACATTTTGCCCAGATCGATGATTTCTTTCTTTCCAGTGCTAGGGTCGATCTTGACAACGGCCAAAGGTGTGCCGACACGCAAAGTGCCATCCAAAATATCCACACCGAGAATGATGGGATCTCGCTTACAGAACGCCGCAATCGTCTTGAGACGGCAAGGCCAAACGGCCTGAGGCGCCGCATCCTTCCTCTTTGCCTCCATGATCTCTTCGTTGTACGCTTTGAAAGAATCGAAGAGATGGTAGATGATATCGGCTGTGAAACTAGGTTAACGAAAAAACAGACAAATTTCGGAGTAAAATACCTTTGAACAAACGAATGCCCATTTCGTCGGCGAGTCGCTCAGCCTCCTTGTCGACGACAACATCAAAGCACAGAATACATGCCAGCTCCTTAGCTTTCTCCAGCATAGTTGCAGCACGCATGACATCACGTTTAAACACAGGACCGATGTTGATACCGGAGACTGGGATCTTACTACTCTTTAGGAAGTCTAAGAGAGCCTCGAGAGAGCCTAGAGTTGATGCTTGGACACAGACACCACGGCCGGATTTGTCGATATTCTCGAAGAGAGTTGTCAGATCTGACATAACTTCCTCTTTCAATTCTTCTTCATCGTCATCAGGGCCGACTACGAGCAGGCGAGATCCAGCAATAGCCTTTTCTAGATCTGGTGCGGTAATCTTAACACCAAGAGCTGCCTTAACTTCTTTATGGTGAACATATGCGGACTGGAATTTAGCGTGTGAGCGACTGGAGAGGACAAATATAAACAGAACTGCGCCTGACCTTTATACGAAGCTCACGCATAGGCTGAGGTGTAAGTAGGGCACGAACTTGTGTCACGATAGGTCCATTGAGACCACAGACAACGATCCTGTCACCTTCGTGTAGGATACCATTCGAGAGCACCACGTCGATGGTTGTTCCGAGACCTTCGATAACCTTGACTTCCAAAACTGTGCACTCCAGCTCAGAGAGATACATGAGGCGGTCGCTCATTCTCTGCTGGGTCAAATTTACAAGCAGCATGATCATATCTGGGATACCTTCTCCAGTAATAGCGGATGTTGGAACCAGGGAAACGTTCCGACCCAAATTCTTGTTCTCGTAGTACAGAACCGCGTTCAGTCCTTCCTCGGCAAAGGCAACGATGGTCTTGGCCACGCGATCCTCAAATTCACGTTGTACGGCGCGAGTTTGCTTAGCCAAAGATTCTTGGAATGCGCCGTCTGGTGTGGCTTGCCAGCCATACATACGATCAATCTAAGTTGTTTAGTAAGTAAATTCTTGGTTGATGAAAACGAGCGGGAAGTACCTTATTGAGAGCGACGATGAATGGGGTCTTGCGATCCCTGAGCAATCGAAGCGACTCTAAAGTTTGAGCTTCAAGGCCATGCATGATATCGACCACCAGGATAGCAATATTACACAGAGAGCTACCACGCGAACGCAGGTTAGTAAACGACTCATGTCCAGGTGTATCGATAACGAGAAGTCCTGGAATTTTGTAATCTTGCGCTCCATCCTAATAAATAAAAAAGTGTTAGATCGTATTTCGAACATTCATAGCTACTGACCTTATTCAGAACGGCGGTCTTGGTCTTTATGGCATCAAGAGGGAAGTATGTTGCACCAATCTGTTGGGTAATTCCTCCAGCTTCACCTTCTTGGACGTTGGTTTGACGAATCTAAAGAAGTTCAATGAGCTGGAATGGGGCACAAACACTAGAAACCAAAAACCTTGTCCAATAGTTTTGTCTTTCCAGTATCGACGTGGCCCAAAATACAGCAAATGGGACTGCGCAGATTGTCCTTGCTACGCGCGGCAAGCGCTTCTTCATGTGCTTTAGCACGGCGTGCCGCTGCATCGGCCTTCTTCTGGGCAAGCAATTTTTGAGCAGCATTGAGTTCCTCATCCTCTGATGAATCTTCGTCGGAGTCCTCGTCAGAGTCTTCTTCCGAGTCGCTAGTGGCATCAGAATCATCGGATTCCTCCTCTGAGGACGATTCTTCGACCTTGGCAGGTGCAGCCTTGTCAGTAGGTTTTGCAGATGGTGCAGCCTTTCCGTTCGCTTTGGCGGCAGGAGCAGCCTTCGCCGGAGCAGTGTTCTTAGGTTGTGATTTGGACGTTGTGGCCTTCGCATTCGCTGTCGACTCAGGTGCGGCCTTGGGTGGTGGCGGGGTAGCCTTTTCCTCGTCACTTGATGCATCCCAGTCATCCTTGACACCGGCAGGAGGCGCTGGTGTTTGCTCTTCCTCGTCAGAGCTGGCCTCCCAATCTGATTTGGTGTCGTCATTGGCTGCTTTCGTCTCAGCGGGTTTTTTAGGTTCAGGTGTAGCTACTTGAGTTGGGGCCGGTTCGGGTGATCTTGGTCGAGATTCCTGACCGGGCGAACTATCTTTCGCCCCAGGCCCCTTTTTCTTGCGAGTACCATATACCACCTTCTTTGCAACCGGCGGACCAGTCCCTGAAGCTTGTTGCAGACCCTCGATTTGGACCCCGGAAGCCAAAAGAGCTTGCTTGCGAATTTCAGCCATTTGTTTCTCCTCCTTTTGCTTTTTAGTAAGTAGCCGGCCCTCTTTCTTGGCCAATTCTTTTTTGGCCTAGATAAAGACGTGTTAATATGACGCAAAGGAGACTCCGGAATTAGGAAAGGCGTATGAGATGAAAGCTTACCTTCTCTTTCTCCTTTCTGCGTTGCTTTTCTTCTTCCCGTTTGCGTTCCTCCTCTGCTTCGCGTTGTTCCTCTTCTTCGATACGTTTTCGCTCTTCCTCAATCCGTCTTCGCTCCTCTTCCTCTATACGTTTCTTTTCTTCCATTAGAGCTTTCAAGGCACCAAGGGCACCTTTCTTTTTCGCGCCGGCGGCTGGAGCAGGCGTCGGGGCGGGTTCGTCGTCTTTCTTTGCGGCTTTCTTTTTCTTTTTCTTCTTTGAATCTCCTTTAGCTCCTCCAGCATCATCTCCGCCATCTTCGTTATCGTCTACAGCAGCGTCCGGGGCAGGGGTAGACTCAGCAACCTCTGGTGCGGGTGACGATCGAACAGTATCATCACCCTCAGCCAACTTCTTCGCTGCTGCCTGGGCCTTTTTCTTGGCCTATGAAATGTTCTCAAATTAATGACGATTGATAACTTGGGATAGCGTGGTCCAGTGTTTCATACCTTTTCCTTCTCTTTCTTCAGCTTCTCTTTCTCTTTTTTGGAAAGTACTTTTGTGCCGGGTTCTTCCACCTCCTCTTCATCCACCTGGTCCTTGGCGCCTGAAGTCGCCGTCGCAACAAGGGTATCATCGACAACAGCTAGAAATGAGTTATCAGCATCAGTGCGAATTGGCAGTGTCATTGGAAGCGTACCTTTTTCTTCAGCCTTCTCTTCCTCTTCGTCGTCTTGTTTGCCTTTCTTCCCTTTACCCTTCTTGTCTTTCTTCTTCTTCTCCTTTACTGGACCCCACTCCTCGTCTGCAAGGTCTTCTGCTGTTACTTCCACAGCCTTTTTTGTTTCGATCACATCTTCAGGTAGCTCATTGGTCAAGTCCTCGAATCCGCCTTTTGCCTTCTTCTTGTCCTTCTTCTTAGCTTTCCCTGCCGCTGATATCAACGACTGTATAACAAATATCATTAGGATAGACCCCCGCGAAATTGCGTATAGATTCGACATACCATGAGTCCTCCGGCAGCACCATCTTCTTCATCTGGGATGTCATCTGCTGTCGATGTAAAGGCAGAAAATGCTGATGATTTTGACTTTGAAGCAAAGGGGGCATCGTCATCCGCAATGTCGCCATTTAGAGCATCGATTTTCTTAGGTTCTATGGCCTCACCAGCTTTGTCCCTACAGATCCGATATATGATGAGAATTTGTGCGCAAAGCGTAACAGAAAACACACCAGAAATCATCATCTCCTTTCTTCCCGCCCTTCTTCCCTTTGTTTTTGGGTGCCATTCTGACAGATTATATGTGCGATGAATGTGTGACGCAAGAAGCGTAGAAGGCGCAGAAGAGAGCGACGGCACTGATTCGCGCTGCACAGAATAAAATCGGAGCCGGAATTGTCAATTGATTACAAGTCCAGATCACAACGTGACCCTGTTCTTGAAATCCAACATGTTACACGATTATCCATATTCCATCGTCCATTCACCAGTCATCTCGTCAATTACCTAGATATCTGTTTCTTTTACGGGCGTCTTTATCCGCGAAATCCTGGTTGAATCACCGTGGCGCAGTAATTAAAGTCACAACATGGGTCTTCTCACAATCATTCGAAAGAATCGCCAGAAAGAGAAGGAGATGCGTCTGCTCTTCCTGTGAGTCTCGAAAACGCGTCTATAATTGATCGGCCAACTTATTAACCTTATAGTGGATTAGATAACGCAGGAAAGACTACAATTCTGAAGAAGTTGAATGGGGAGGACATCAGCAGCATCAGCCCCACGCTGGGTTTCAACATAAAAACCTTCGCACACGGAAAGTTCGTAGGCTTCATGGCTACTCAAATTTGGCTCAAGCACGCGAGACTATTATGCTAACCTTTGTGCTCATTCCACTCTGAAAGATACACTCTAAATATATGTGCGCCCATACCTCTTTCTTTTTCGCTACTCCGCCACTAAGATCCGTTTTTATGCTTTGAGGGGATGTCGGTGGACAAAGAACGCTTCGGCCTTATTGGAGAAACTATTTCGAACAAACTGACGCGCTAGTGTGGGTCGTTGACTCAAGCGACAGGGCCCGCATGCAGGACTGCAAACAAGAATTACATAGCCTACTTACGGAAGATGTAAGTAAAAGGCTTGCCAACTCTATTAGACTGGTGGCTCATTCACTGTTACTATTCTGATACGGCTATCACGTCGCATTGTAGCGTTTAGCAGGTGCATCATTACTTGTGTTTGCGAATAAACAGGATTTGCAAGGTTCGATGACCGATGCAGAAATTCGCGACGTAAGATCCATTTTTCCTCCTCGCCGTTCTGAAATTGATGGACTGGTTATTGGCGTTTGTGGACCAACGTAGGCGTTGAACCTGCCTTCCATTACCACCCATCGTTGGAAGATTTGGTCCTGCAGCGCCGTAACAGGAGCCAACCTCGTTTCTGGACTAGACTGGGTCGTGAACGATGTCGCTGGAAGGCTATATTACAGCACTATCACTTCCCAAGATGTTCACCCGCCACAAGCTCTTCTCCAGCCAGACATATGACAAGCCGTTGTTTTCGTCCATTCTTCTATCATGTTCTTCAAGCTTCTCGAAGTATTGAGGTGGTGCGCGAGTGAGCAGATGTGTCGAGCAAGCGAGTAAGTGCCCCGCTCGGATGTCCTTTGCCGCCAGGCTTTCCGAAATCCATTCTCCCGACTGTAACTTTCCATCCATAGCCGATGAGCACCCGCAAACGGTCAGTGCGGACGGTGAATCCATATGTCTAGTCACTCAGCCGAGTTCCTTTGCGACTATTGCCGTCAAAATCCGTGTACTGGGTTGCACTTGCCGACCTGTTCGTGAATCTAATCACGCTCCGGCTGTCTTTACGTTGAACCCGGCGTTCATGCTTAATGCTCCTTCTTACATATCAAAAGTGCTCCGGGCTTAAGCGCGGAAAACAACGCTCTCATCTGATCGAATGTTGTACAATCTTGGGTTATTTCTCTCTCCTGGTTTATGTTCGTTGACGCGTGGTGTTTTCCTGACAGACACAGGAATACAACAATTGATTTGACCACGTTGATGCATGCGTCTATCAACAAAATCTCCTCGATGATGTACTCCAATGCTATTCCTGTCTGTGGGCGTCAAACGAAAGAGGTTTATCTTTTGGCTCACAACATGGTATTAATCGGCATGACTCTCTGCCACGAGACAAAGTCTAAAGGTCGAACTCTAGGGGCTCTTATATCCAGTAAAACAGCCTACGAAGTCTCTGTGCAAGCCTCTAAACTCCCATCGTTGAGCAAGAGTCTATGATCATGAAAGGTTAGATTCGGACTTTCCCTTTCAGTCAACCTTTCTGCGCCCCGCTGTCCATTGAAGTTCTTGTGTTATTTTTTCTGGTGCCAAATTACACTCATTCTTTCTGGCTCATGAGAGGTTAACTGAATTGTTCGATTTACAGCCCTCGCAGTAAGAGATCCCGAGTTTGAACTCTGAATTTTCGAATCACGAACGATCTCGAAAAGCTGTACGTGACAGGATGTGCTCAATAGCATTCAGTTATCCTTCTTACGGGGTCATACATACTTTTTGCAGATGCAATTGGTAGTATCAGCTGCGTTGAGCAGACTACATTCTTTTTTGCGTCTGCGGGACTCCATTTGCATTCCGATAGGTCAAGCACTACGAATAAGAGATATGTATGATCGCATCAAGTATAGACTAATGGCAAATTTTGAGCAGCCTGAGTCTCTGACATCGGGGACCCGTACACTACATGGAGTCCTATGACTGCGTTTGGACCGCGGCCTCGACCGTAACCTGGGAGATGAAGCGATAAGTAAGGTGCCTTTGTCGATGCGCTTAACAGGGCAACGACACAGAAGATCAAACGGACTTGCGAAGCGAAAGAAAACCTGCCTAGTATCATATGTCTAAAAACACTCTCTGCTTCAGCCAACGTGATACATCCGGCGAAGACATGTTACGAGGAGCATTCAAAACTGAGCAAAAATATCATGCCGGCCGCTGAAGAGAACACATGCCGCTGAATACTGCGAATGCCGATTCCGAGGATACGATAGTGAGTCGTGACCAGAAAATCCGAGGAAGCGCGCTCTCGACTCTACCTTATGTCAGACGGATTACCGCAAATTCTACCAGGATGGCTGCTGGTCGATGCCGACATCCCACCATTAACGCAGGACGTTGTCAGCGTTGGTGTGGTCCCATCCGTCTCACACAGGATTGTCCTCGGCCTCAGCGCGTTCATGATCGCTCAGTCATCGAGAGACCGAGTAAATGCCCTCTGCCCGTGCTTATCGAGTTAGACATCCCGCGGCTGTTTTCTGTTGCGAACATCATGTTACTGAAAATATCTTCAGCATCTTCAGCGCACATCATCTGGTTAGGTGTGCACGCGTAAACTGTTGGGTTGGTCCGAAATATCAAGCTGAATTAGGACCTGTCCATCGTGGAAGTAGCTGAAAATCCACGAGCTGTACGCCGCTTGCATTAAATGCTTTGTTGGCAGGAACTATGAAGATCTAAGATGTAGCCAGCGGGGAGACCCTTTGACAATATAGTCTGAGAAAAGCATTCAATCGCGCAGAAAAAAAATGGCAGTATAGCCTAGACATGACTCGAAGACTTCCCAAGCAAGGTTCGGTATGGAGGGTGTGCCCGACACGGCATCATTACGGGGAGACATCGAGAGATGAAAAGTAGTATGTGAAGCCATCGAGATTGGGGAGAAGTATTTTTGAAGACGGTTGCTGTATGTTTTTGGAGAGAACCCAAGTGAATCCTAGGATGTGATTAGGATTACTACACGTGCGAGTAGTGGTCGTCGAAGAGCTTTCTATTACGCGACGGCGGTGGGGATCTGGAAATTCTTCTTGTGTGAGATTGTTGGGAGCCCCATTAAGAGTAGGACCATATCGAGAAAGACGCTTTCATGCATTCATCTGACTCGCGAATCCTTCCTTTTGGTTTGACACAGATTTATCTGCTAGTTTGCCGATCTTCATCCCCAGCGCGGCAAGATGTCCAATTTCATCCGTCGCGCCTGCTCTCAGCATATAAGACCCATACATTCCGCCTCCTACCCTATCTTCACCTCGCTTTACTTCGCCGAGTCTCATCTGCCTCTTGCAATCTGCAATGCCTTCCGCACAATCTACATCCTGTGTTCACTTCCCGGCGTCAGCCAAGAATACTTTCCAGTACACCAGCCTGCTATCATCACTCAGTCCGAGATCATGGGCAGTCTCTTTCGGTAAATATTTTGTTTAATGTCTTCAGCGTATGTCTAACGTTCTTCTACTAGCGCGCTCTTCAATCCTCTCTGTCCTCGACAACGCGATCAGCGTCGGACACTTGACAATCTCCGACTCTGAAGGGACACATTATTATGGGAAATATCAGACAGGCTGCAATGACGTTCACCTCAATGTCGTTGATGATAACTTTTGGCTACGATTATTACTGTTAGTCCTTTCCATACATTGACTTAGTGTTCTATTTTTAACTTTCTCTCCATCAAGTTCGGGGGACTTGGGCTGTAAGAGAAATTTCCCAGCGAACGGCATTAACATTTCCTAACAAACTTGTGCCAAACAGTTAGCGAGGCCTACATGATTGGAGAGGTCGAGGTCTCATCGCTTAAGGGCGCTATGGATGTATGTCCATCCTCCAGTTCAACTTAGGGTTCGCAGCTCATGATCTTTTCATAGATCTGGCTTCAAAATCAATCCGGCATGGAGAATACTCTCTCATCAACTGTCGCTCGCCTGTCTTCTGCTATCTCAAGCACATACAATTGTTTCCTTGGCCAGACGCGCTCTAACGCGCGTTTAAACGCCATTGCCAGTTACGATCAGTCTAATGAATTATTCAAGGTAAGCGAATTCCTTTCGATGTGATTGAACACATCGTTAAATATCTCGTCGAAGGCCTTCTTGAGTAAAGAAATGATGTACTCGTGTGGTCTTTGGAGCGAGGCTGAGGGCGGTGTTCGAGGGGATCTCGAGATGGGCCCCAGCCCGGGAGATTTAGAAGCCGCACAACTCAGGAAAATTCACCACGTCCTTCGCTCTGCACGCGTCAAGCCAGGACACCGTATCCTCGAATTTGGCAGCGGCTGGGGAGGCCTCGCTATTGAGGTACATGACAAGTTCAAAAAATCGTCGCCGATCTGCACTCACCCGCGACTTGATTTTCTCTTCAGGCTGCCCGTTCTTTCGGCTGCGAAGTTGACACTTTGACACTATCGATTGAACAAAAAAAGCTCGCAGAGGAGCGAATCAAGGAGGCAGGCCTTGAAGGCCGTATTCGTGTCCACCTACTTGACTACCGAGAAATTCCGGCCGAGTTTGAGAAGGCCTTTGACGCCTTCGTGAGCGTGGAAATGCTTGAGGTCAGTGAATCTAAAATCAATCCTTTACACTAAGTCAACTGACTTCAATGCGTACCCAGCATGTTGGAGCTAAATACTACGAACTTTACTTCAAGCTCGTTGACTTCGCGCTCAAGTCCAAGAATGCCACCGCTGTCGTCACTGCCTCCACATTCCCAGAGTCTAAATTCTCCAGTTATCAGTGAGTGGGAAATGATCTAATTGTGACGAGCTTCCTCTGACCGTAATAAATTTTGTAGAGCTGAAGACTTCATGCGTAAATACATGTGGCCCAACTCCTGCCTTCCAAGCGCAACGGCATTGATTACAGCCGCACAAAAAGGGTCACAAGGACGCTTCAACGTCGAGGCAGTAGAAAACCATGCAGCCCGTGAGTGCATCCTGTCCAATTGCTCACGAAAATAATTTACTCAACCTACTTTTTCACACTTAGATTACCCACGTACTCTGCGCGAGTGGGGGAGGCGCCTCGATGCTAACCTTACCAAAGACCTCATTGCCAAAGATTATCCTGCTCTCCAAAACCAAGCAGATTACGACGCCTTCAAGCGTAAATGGCATTACCTGTTTGCCTACGCCGGCGCGGGTTTTGCACAAGGCTACATTACGTGCCACATGCTCACGTTTATCCGCGAGGTCAGTCTCATATTTTCATCTTTGGAGTTGTGAACAGAAACTGATTATGGAGCCAACATAGAATGATACCCCAGTGAGATGCGACTGAATGGATGGTTTCCCTTCTACTTATAATCCACATCATGGAGACATCGTATCAAAATACCACGACGGCACATTAGGAGGACAATACCATACCCACACATGCATTACTCACTCATCTCATTGTATCATTATCAAACATTAGGATTACTTATCTTGCACTGCACGTCTCTGGTAGAACCTGGAACCCATTAGACTATTTAATACATCACTATCCAACCAACGGAATTGCATTCTAATAGATTATGCATGTTCATCACACTTTATACAAAATGCCATTTTTTACTCTTCGTATCACGCCGTATCATCGTTCGTGCTATATCTGGAAATCATCATTCTTTCGCACCAGTTCTATATGCATACTACGCCTCTTACCGTCCAGATGGAACTTGGGAGCGTGGCTGTAGGGCTTCCTCATGTAGATACAAACGTTCTTTCTAGAAAGAAGAGTCATTGAAGACAATTTAGAAAGATAAATGGTTCCGATGGGAATCAATTCGACCCAAGTCCCTTTCTTATTCCCCCATTATTGCGATGTGTCATCCGATTTGATAGTACTAATGAAGAATGTCCACGTTTTTCCTTTCCTGATATGGAAGTTGTCTCGTCTTATATGGAAATTCCATTACAGGCTCAGGGGCAGTGCGCACCTACAGTAAGTACATACATCCTTCGCATGTGGTATAGTGTGGTATATAATATAATATTTTCCTGGTTGTATGACTGAATGTGAAAGGACCAGATAGAGGATACATAACGTGTAGGCATCTAATGATAGAAGGGCGTATGAAAATAGGCTGATTAGTGCGACACAGCAATACCGAAAAAGTAGGAGATGAAATGAGCGGATGGTCGACAAATCACGACGGTAAACGTGTAGGATCGAGCTTAGCTATCCAAGATTGAAGCTCCTTGAGGTTAGGGGCAGCGAGGGCATGGGAATTAGAGGATGTAAATAGTGTGAACGAAAATGGTTTCTGCATAATATGACACACTCAGTAACGCAAAATAAGAGAGAACCTGTACTGCCACATACCCCAAGAAGCGATTCTTTGAAAGGATCGCTTTCTACATTCACACCAGATAAGCTGATGATACCCGTTTCTTCGAGCTCATTGGAATGAGCGAATACGTGCAGATAAGGCCTTAGGATGATCAGTTTCCACGCGCAATTTGACCGGGTCCCAAATCACTCACCTCTTCAAAACAAACCATCTTCGCTCCCAGACATCCTGACTTGCATCAGTGAGGATCATCAGGTGCCCTTTCTTTGTAGCACCGTCGCTATGGGTCATGAAAGTCAGTGAGTAAACATTTATGAGAGTGAAGAGGGTATAATACCTCCGGGGAACAACTCTGGTTTCGGAGATTAATTTCAACCCATCAAGAGATCTGCTGTCTGGTGATAGCTTCGAAGAGCTATTTTCCTCAGGGTCAGCTGGCTCTTGACTCAAGATAATCTAAAAAAGTGATCATCAGCTGCAATGAAACATACCCAAGCCATATTCCACTTCACCTTTCCACGATGTCCAAATTGCTTCTGCCAGAGGCCCACCGACTTTCGCAAAAGGTCATCAGAGCGCCACGCTAATGTATCGAGGGGCAATGGCTTTGGTGGGTATGACGCGAGCATAACGCGGATGGCCTGTACATCGGCTGCTCGTCGCTCAGTAGTGATCAGCCTCATATAGTCATCAACGACCGATATCCCGCGAGGTTTCCACACTCCAAGAGTTTCTTCTCCGCGTACATACTTCTCCGAAGTATCAAGTCGCCACAAATCTTTGGCAGAACGCGTGAGAGGAGGCGATAGGCGGACGCAGAACAGAGTACTGGTTTTGGATAGTATTTTGTTGGATCCGAAAAACGTGAGAATCTTTGAAGGAGGGCCAGCGTCTCTTGTTTGCATGGCTATTGCAATATCCATGCTGAATTGCACTGGATCACTGCAAGTTTCTACCACGACAGACCATGTCAGTTGCAGTAGAATTCGCTGATTGGAGGCTGTAACACGGTTGAGGAGAACAGAGTCATGGACACTCGAGTCCCAAAGCGCCTCAGCGGAAAGTGCCCCAGAGCCATCCGGCTTGAACTCGACCACCTGGTCTTTGAGTAGAGGAAGAGTAATAAGAACCTTCGACGTCGAATCGTGAACCCGCCCCTTTGCATCTAATAAGCGGACATTTCCGATACGGACTTTGCTGAATTCTTGCCACGGTAGTTGAAGTCCAGAATTAGAGGACAGGGAAATGACGATACGTCGTTGTAATCCCTGGTGTAACGAGAAAACACCAGGGTCAAGGTTTCCCTGTGATATCACTGGAACTGGGACATATGAGCCATCCGGCCCAAGTTCGCAAACTTGCAGCCACGCGACTACGTCATGCATCTGTTCAACCACAAAGTCAGTTTCAGACCGGCGCATTGGCGGTAGGGTGGCTGGTCGGGGATCCGGCGAAGGGGACGCAGGGCTGGGTCGTATGAATTGTTTCTGTTCGCGCATTTCATCCCAGCGCTCCATGCGCTCTAGATAAGTAGGCTTGAGTGCGGCAAAAAATTCTATCGGAGCATAACCTTGTCGCAGATGATTTAAAACTCTAGATGTGGTAATAATAGAGAAGCTTCGTCGAAATTTGAGCTCGGATAACGATGATGCGTCCATATCGAGTGCGGGAGAGGGAAAAACCTCTTCTGCTGATACGGATGACCCTACAAATGAAGACAACCGCACTTGAAAGTGGACCCCACGGAAATCATGGGATGATAGTCCCTTAACCTGGTCAATAGTCAAGAAGAAACTGAGTTTGCTACCTGGTGGGAGAGGTCCAGGTCCAGGAGATGAAGCGCGAGTCGATGGAGATGACTGCGTATTCATATATTTGGGCGACAAGACCACATTGACGACCTTCATCTCCACCCGACATGTGCCAATGGCTTCAGAAGTATATCGGCAAAATATTGGAACAGTGGATGTAGAGGAGAGCCTGCGTGACAGCGTCCCAAGTGAGATCAGTGCATTCCCGATAAACGAATACTCTGGAGGGGGTGAATCGAAGAAAGGTTCATCCGAGGAAAAATGCTGCGTATATGAAGGTCGGTCAATGTATGTTGTCAGATTGCGCATACGTTGCAGTTGTTGTTGCATTCGATCGAGAGACCAAGTGTAAATCGCGTTATGTCGTTTGTCTAAAATCTTGACAGCGACAGATGGCTGGGTTGCAGATGCAAGGACAGGATCAGCGACGTCACCGAACTCGTCTAAGCCCGCGATCGTGTCGACAGAGGACGACGGTGCAGCAAGAGAGCCACCTGAAGCTATGGTAAAATTATACGACACTTCCTTGCCAAGTTCCTTGCTATGTAATATTCCAACGATAAATGAGTGCCAGAGAGTATGAATGAACACAAAATGCGAACCTGATCACATTTGCCTCCTTCATCATGACTGCATTTGTCAATATCACTTCCGCCATCGAAAAAGACCGATGAGACCGCCATCTGTCAAGGACCTTGCGAATAAGTCGTAACTGACGTGCAGAAAATATAACAGGCTCAAAATCCATCCCGACAGACTCCATGTCACCCCGAGCCCGCGCTTCAATCAGGCGTTTCATCTGTACGCGAACAATACGGAGCTGATGTTCCATATGGTCCTTTTCAATCTTCAAGTCTTCAGCTTCAGTAGAGTCACCGGTTATCTCCTGTAGCCTACTCTCTAGTTGGTTTTGGGTATCCTTGAGAGAATCGTCAACGGCGGGGCTACCGCCCCAACTCGGGGCAGCATATATACTTGTGTCATCAGTGTTCGCGTCACTCGTCTGTGGACGACTCGTCTCGCTCCAGATATCGTCTGCCTGGCTAAGGCTACTCTCTGGTCGTGATTTCGAATGGTGGTCACGCATCGTCTTCACCTTGGTAATTTTCTCAAAGAGTTTATTGAGATCGTCGTCAGGCAAGTTATCGAGCGCTGGATCCAATCCCAGGCGCGCGAATGCCGCCTCCCGTTTGGCGAAGTTCCAGTCAATATCAAACTCGTCATCCGCAGACGACGTAGGCGAGGGTGGTGCCTCACTAGCGATAGTTTCAAGATCAGCAGCAGAAATGCTGAGATGCATGTTAGTTTTCTGAGTCGCACGATCGCGCTGCTTGCGCACTTCTTCCGGATTGTTAAATCGGAAAACATGGTTATCGCCTGCAACCGCCGGCACATACAGGGACGGACAAAACGATTAGCGTGATCAAGTCTGTGTAGATGTGTATACGCACCGAGAATAATCCGGAAACCAGAACGGAGTTTGTGCGCCTAGAACGGGTCGATAAGATAAGGTAAAAGGAAATGGCCCGTCGAAGAGCTTGTACTAAAAAAACCACAAGCTTACCTGTCCTGGGACCAATTGTTTTCCGTTCAGGAACTAGATGGAGAGCATAAAGTGTTGAGTAAATCAACACGCGAATGCAAACACGGAAATCATACCGTAACACTGTCTGGCATGGACACAATCGTCACTTTTCCATCTGTGTTCTCGAGATGACAATGCTCCTCGAGGATATTATCTCCGCTCAGTCGGATTGCAGCAGGTTTGTCACTATCCAGGCGACCGATCTGTACGCGTCAAAGGGATATGGACAGCATGATGGTATATGGTAAGCAAGCATGAAATGTGGGGCAATGTGAATGCAAAATTTGGAAGGATTTCCATGACCACGTACGACAGTATTTCCAGGTTTGAGTTGATAGATTAAGCATTCGCTCATAAGTGGATCTGTAGTGTAAAAGAACAGAAATAACGTAAATTCGTTTTGATATGCCGGTTTAACGCATTAATTGTTAACGAACCTTCATTCTGGAAATGAAAGAAACGCATAATATCATTTCAGCTTCGAGAATACCAAATCGAACAAGCAAAGTTCAGAACGCACCAGATTGACTAGATGAGGCATCTAAATCAAAGAAAAGAACGAGATGAGTTATTCGTATACGACCAGCACGGGGAGTGGAGTGCTGTGCCAAGGGCTCGTCACCGCCACCTGGGGAACTAAGTCGTCTGCAACAGCGTGCTCACCTTCTTTGGCGTATGCACACCGACGAGGTTCTTCTCCACTGTAATTCCCAGCTCCTCGAGAGCCTTCTCGCGCTCCTTCTGCACCTCTTGCGTACGCTGCAGCTTCTCCTCCCACGTTTCGTTCAAACTCTCCATGAGTTTTTCGCTCGCCTCCATCTGCTCTTGCAGCTCTGCCTTGGTCACTGTCTTTATTCGCCCATCTTTCGTCTGGTACGTCACTTTCTGCTTCTCGGGCGGTACCGACGGGTCGAATGTCGCCTCCGACGACGCGCCAGACACGCGCGCTGTACAGAGACAAGAGAAGCGCGTCAGCAATCACATCAACAACATGGGCAGTAGGGCCGATTAGAGCGTACCTCTTAGCACCTCGAGCTCTTCCTTCAGTTCGCGCACAAGCTTCGCGTTCGGATCCTCGTTCACCACCGCTTTATTCTTAATCTTCTTCGCCTGATCGGCATAGCGCAAAGTACTAAGCGTTTCTTCGTAGTCTGCGGGGGAGATTGCCGCAATCATCGCTGTCTTAGAATTACCACCTAAGCTGTCCTTTAGTAGCCAAGTAAGGACCTAGATAACAGCAGAGTGATTGCAGTGAATTACAAAAATCAGTAGAGACAAACTCGGCAATAAGAAGGGAGCGTACGGAGTCACGGTAAGGGACGAAATCTTCAGCTTTTCCTTTCTTTCCCTTTTTCCCTTCGTTCTGACTAGCCATAGCCAACGCCGAAATCACCTTTCCTAGCGTCGTGAGTGACTTGTTGATGTTGGCGCCTTCCTTGAGTCGCTGTCCTGTGGCACCAGTTGAATTGGCTCGCTCAGAACCAGCCAAATCCACCAAGCTGCGTAGTTGATTCACAACAAAGAACAGTAGATGGAAAGTCGAAGGTTCGTAAGGTTCGTATTAGCGAAATGAGACGTCTAGCAAAAAAAAAATGGGGGACAACTAACCTAATCCGGGATACCTTTTCAGTATCCAGGTTCGTGTTCTCATCTCGTCGTTTCATGGTTAGCAGAAGCGTAAACACAGCATGCGAACGGGAGGAACTGCAGGGAAAATGTATTAGTCCGATGGTATTCGTCCAGCGACGAATTAGCTGCATGAAAGCGCAGTTGGAAGAAGTTAAGTAAGATTCCTAATAGTGAGCAAGGTATGGGATCCTTCATATAACAAAATCCGAGAAGGAATGCAATCCGCATGCAAACAGAATAAAGATCACGTACGTTTCATTCATTGCCGTAGCTGCAACTGTGCGTGCCTTATTTCCTTCGTCCATGAGCGTCATCATTTCTTCATAACTACCGACAGCGAGCTTGCTCAAATCTTCAACATATGGGCCCAAGCTTGGATGTTCGCGCACACGTAGATTTCCAGTGTTCTTTGGATTGAGTAGATCGCGGACCTTTTCGTTGTAGATTTCGATATACGAAACCTCGACAGTGAAGTTGAGGTTTGGGTCTTGTGCTTTCTTGTTGACAACGCGCTCAAACAGCTCGGAACACGTTAGTGGAATAATTCCTTTGTCGGCACCATCTGAAAGGAGCGTCATTTGATGCTTGCCTCGTGATATTTGAAATTAAACGTACATCCCATCATACTGAGAAATTGTAACATAGCTTGTCAGCAGGAACGAGTATGTTGACTTCAATGTAACGTACCTATAGGATTTTCCAGATCCTAGAATTCGTGATCCATTGAGCTAATATACTTCCACAGACTAACACCACACACCAGTTTGTCCATCTGTAGATGCCAAAGGAGAAATAGTTAGCGTGGTTTCTTTTTCCAAATGTTATGGGCATAGTGAATTCTTGATAGCCTCATGCACCACTTAAAAACGCGTAACCATCCAACAAAGTTTGCCGGTCTGATATAGCAAGCATTCCACCATATTCAACAGCGCCCATCCCACTGGATGGTCAGTAAAGCCAAAGTACTCACATGCTAGAATACAGGCATTAAATCCTGAAAACCCATGGTCCAGCAGTTCCTTGCCGAGATCGTCGTAGAGAGTCTGCTGTGAACAGTAGCCCGGCTCGTCGCGTGGCCCCGCTGACCAATAGCTCTTGTCGAAGCTGAAAGCCATTGACTTGCGCTCCGTTGCGCGCTTCGAGTCCTGTGCTGAGCCAGCCTCGGGCGGGTCGATAATTGTCTGGTTTCCGCTCATGCGAATCAGTGGTTTGGCTCCACGAGCAAGCTCTACAGGGACCAAACATCGGTTCCGTGTCATTTCATACATGAACAGAGGACTGCATACCGCGTGAGTTGAGAGGCCTACATCGCACAACGACCTTGATGTTTCCATCGCCAGATTCCGCCATAATGCCTTATGTTCAAGATTGACGCAAATGCGAGCTGGGCCACGCGGCTTTCCAGCCGGGATTGAACGTTCTGGAGCCTGTAATTGAAGAATAGGATGAGAGAAATGTGTTGGTTGTGAAGCTGATTAGACTTTGTTTTGTTTGACAACACAACTGTAACTCGCGTTACGCGCAGATTGTGATAACCCACGATCATCACCCCTGTTCTTCTTGACGTTACGGTTCATCTCCAACAACCGCATCCTGCTACACATTTCTACATCTGGAGCCTTTTTTTAGTCATTCCGGAGACGAAGAACGTTATCAGAACGCTGTACTCAAAACATTCATGTTCCCCCAACCACGGATTACTCAGGAATCTGGTCCTCAATAAAATGATTCAACTCATTCCTGAAGACACGGAATTCTTAACCAGGAGCAGAGGACTACACTTTCCCTCGTCACTTGATTCTTGTTTCTACTGAAGGTACCTATCCTGCATAATATCTCTCAGGCGTGTCAGCGGGAACTCTTTTGGCTTTCGGTCCCGAGAAGTGCCAATAGGCGGAGAATTCCAGCGTTTTACCAAACCCATACTTGTCCCCCACGTCACACCACTTCACTGACGCTCATGTTATCGAGTGGAGACCTCTCCCTAGTAATAACAGAATTGAAAAGCAGCGATCACAAGCGCATGTTCCTGACTTGATAGACACTGGAACTCTGAGTTTAGCGGGACTTGTCTTCTGTGGGTCCTTCTCTTCAATCCGCGTTTATATCTCGAGTTCAGTCGGCAAACCTCGAATCTTTGATCGTGAGCTAGTATCTGCGATCGTAAGCGACGTTGACGCCGACCCCCGACTCGAATGAAAACACTTGAGCCACCCCCAAGACACAATTTGATAATTCTTCTATCAAATGTTCGCCTTTGGCTTTCCAATTTTTTATACACAGCGAACCTAAAATTTATGCTCAATTATGAGTATTCGATATGAAAGTCAACGCATGATATTTACTCAACATCTTAAGAGACCAATCTGCTGCATGGGGATCGTAAGTGGAACTGCTCTCAATCTATCATGTCAGCTTCATATTGTAGCCTTCGATTGTTTTCCGAAATAGTTTGATTTGCGCTTGCGTACTCAGCTGTTCCTAGTTTGCAAAAAGTCACATTGATGCAACACATATTGTCACTAATAGGCTGGTACGTTGGTCGAAGCGTCTAGTTGCAAGTTCTTAAGAGAATCTTTATGTGCATCTATGCAACCCATTCACATGATTATGAGGTGTGAGTTATATATAGGTGCACATGCATGCACGTATACCGCTTATATAATTAGGCGCCCATATTTTCTTGTTCACGCGCAGTACTTATCCAACCTTAGGCAACCCTAAAGCTCTTCGCTCCAAGCACTCACGCATATAAATTCTCTGCCTGAGTACATTTCTTCCACTAACGAACTCGCAATATTGGAAAGGAGATCCTACTGACACACCAAAGGTTTTTAAGCGCTCAATTTTGATGGCATCAATACTTTGTTTTTGTGCCACAGTGGCCACACCCAAGCAACAAAAACCAACGACTTCAGACTAAAGTTCAACCATAACAATCTACAATCCCCCAAAAATGACCTCAATTTGCGACCTATTCCCCGGTACCTTTACCTCAACTGAAGAAGCCTATCGATTCATAGACAAAGCCATTTCAGAGCACAACGCGTCCATCCTGAGTTCAAGAACGGAACGGAACGCCTATTCGCCACTCTACTCCTTGCCTCCCGAGATCTTCAGCAATATTTTGTCCGAAGTGGCGGACGAAACTCCCTCTCGTACTTTATTCGAGCTCGTCCATCTCAGTCACCAGTCGCTTTTTGTCGCCATTGATTCTCCAATTCTGCGGTCCAAGCTGCCAACAAGGACATTTGCCTCGAACAATGTTCGTGCCACTACCGATCGCCGCAAAATGTATGGGTCACTACGAGCGGTCAAAAATCGTGCCGCAAGGGACAAAAAGCGTCGTTCAATTGACGAGTCTATTGGGAGCCACCAGGCCACCATATTCGATCTCAAGCGTCAACGAAACGCGTGTGCCACTGTCTTTCGTATCCCCCCCGAAATTCTCTGCGAGATTTTCGCTTTCCTCCAGGCCGAAGAAGAGGAAGAAGAAAGAGAGAACTCCGAAAACAATGATGCCCTAATGGAAACACCATGCAATTTTACTTGGGTCAAATTGACCTATGTGTGCCACCGATGGCGGGAGGTTGGCATTGAATACTCAAACCTGTGGACAACACCACCCTTAGCTTGTTCATCCTGGACCCGCTGCATGCTCCAGAGATCCAAGAGCGCTCCCCTCAACCTTATAGCATCTCCAATTCGTTCAAGCCATATACGTGGATTAGAGCTGTTGTCCCTTCCTCAACATGCTGAACGTATTGGAGAATTGGCCATTAAAATTCCTCGCCACGAAGACAAGGGACAGTGGGCCAAATTGATTGGTATTCTCCCCAAGTCCGCTCCGCAAATGAAACGGCTCGACCTATTAAACCTGGATACGAGGAAGGTCTTCTCGTTTGGGGACGAGGTGTTGTCCAATACACCCTCCCTGGAACATCTCGGCCTATCAGACTTCACTATCGATTGGACATCACATTCAAACTTTTTACGCGGACTCACTAGTCTGTGTTTGGTGAACATTGTTCATACAAACCTGACCTGGAAGAAGTTCGCGGAAGCATGGAAAAGGATGCCCAACCTGGAGAATGTACAGATAGGCTGTGCATTTCCAATGGGATTAGACGAGAAAATCTCTTGGGAACCCGCCTACCTTTCATCACTTCAATACTTGTGGGTATCGTGCCAAGTACAGGAAGCGATGATGTTTCTTTCATGCGTTGATTTCCCCCCTACAGCATGGGTGAACTGTAATCTATCCCCCAGCACAAATCCTGATGAAGACGACATCTGTTCCGTTTTCAAACGGCTGGGTAGAGTTTATTCGAGCCTTCCTGATACCGATGAGAGTTTTCAGTCAATGACCATGCAATGGAAGGAGTTCCCGCGGGTAAAACTGCTCACGCTGAAGCTGCATACGGAACTCTTGGAAGAGGGAGAGATACTTCAAGCGTGTCGCTCCCGTCATGAGATTATGGCTCACTTGGAAATCACCTTTCCGTGCGAGCGAGACCCCGCGACCCCATCGTCGCTGTCCGCAAGGTTGATTACTGGAATATTCAACTGCGGCCTCCCGCTTCAGGACGTCGCTCGCGTATGTCTTCGCTCTCCTCGCAAGTTCCTACAACCTGAATTGTTCTTGGAGACATTTGGCAAACTGAAAAATGTGCAGGTATTCATGGCTTTTGGGCGGACAGCAAAGATCCTCATCGATGCGCTCCGATACTATTTCGTGGATCCATATTTCAGCGGCAAACCACTCCCGTTCCCAGAGCTATCTCACATTTATGTGGTACACGCAAGATTGGTGCACGGAGACAAGACATACCCCAGATTCATGGAGTCTCTTGAAGATGTCCTCAACCATCGGCAGCGTTTAGGCGCAGGACTGTCTCATGTCGTGTTATACAAGTCTTTCGGAGCTGTACGCGTCCCCGACATGTATCAGCTTGCAAATTTCGTCAAGGGCGGCGTGGTTTGCCTGAGGCAACTCATAGAAGATGATAAGGGACAACTGAAGAACTCCCCTGCAATCAATGTTGCTGTTTACTCTCACTGATGTTTGTACATGTGGGTCGTACTAGGCCATACTGTAACAGCACGGAGTCGTTGTCTAACTTGGTCCAGCTGTCGACAGATAATTCCAGAGTATTTTGCAGTAATAGACAGAGTAGTCGCTTAATTCAAAACAAAACTTTCCCTCAAAGCGCATAGTCAGTGCAAACTTGGCCCATTAAATAAATGAAGAAATCTATAACTTCGTGCGTAGTGAGGAGTACATATTACAATTACATGTGAGGGGCATATTCCGAATGTCGCCTCTCTTCGGACATCATACTTTTGGGGAGATGGGGGGCAGTGGATATGGAAAGATGGGGATCGCGATGTTGATGAACAGTGGTGATTGCATAATGACATCGCGAACAACGGGAAAGACACAGCTTGTCGATCATAGCAAATCAAAGTCATCTAACTAGAGTGAAGAGAAACTATTGTTAGTAGAACAAAGACAACATAGGCTAAGACTCACCTCGTCGTTGTATTGCATGATCGTACGTTTGAGCTTGGAGGAGTCGACCCATGTGACGAAATCTTCCATGTGCCTGTGGAAAGACATAAAAGGTGTGCAGATCAGCACAGGTTACAATGGTAGAAGATATCAAAGTGCAGACGAGGAGAAGACAAAGGCGGACGCCCTTGATCCATAAGACGAAAATAGTGTAAAATCGCTTTCACCAGCATTGTGCCAAAAAAAGAAAACGATGATTGACATACCTTGTAACCAAAAACGCAGGATCGGTCACTGTATCCGGCCCCACACGGATATGTCCCTGCTCAATGAATTTGACCGCCTAGAAAGAAATAGAGATAAGAAAAAGTTTTCCATTGTCTTTTAATTAGACGCACGGCGCTGACTGTTTCGGCCATTTTGGACATGCACATGAACACTGCGAGACGGCGACGACAGAATGCAGCGACAGTCAGCTTGTTCTCTACGTCGGACAGCTTGGCAGAAGTGTTGAGTACACCCATGTCGTAGAGTTTGGAGAGTAATTGGCCTTCCATGCGTGACCGAAAGGGATCCTGGGCAGGGAGGAGCGAAATTCGATGGGCGTATGATCTCAGTGAGCCGCAGAGTTTGTTGTACCTAGATGAATAAGTACCAGGAGCTCAAAGCCCCGAGGAAGATGGCGTAACACACTTGTGGTAGTCTTCACGGTCCTGTATGTGATAACGGCGCATGACGCGAATTTCTCTAAGATTGGCATCTTGTTTCCACTACAAACTATCAGTTACAAGTAAGGTGTCAGAGATACTGGCGTTATAGTACGCACGTTTAGAAAGTCTACTTTTTTGAGTAGTTTTTGCTCGTGGAACTTGAGTTTACGGACCATGGTGGTTAAAGAAAGAAAGCCACGTGTTGTGTTTCTGGCTCTTCTCCCGCCGCCATGAACGGCCCCGCGATGCGTTCGAGCATGCCGCCCAACATCCAGCAGCAGCCTTTTACTCAGCCAATGGGCATGTTATCCACCCAGCAGCCTCGTCCACCACAGTTCCAGCAGCCTTCTCAGCAAAGAAATAGCCTTCTCATAGGCCGCCCGCCTCAGGGCGCACCTCCGCCCAACTCGCTTCAGGGCTCAGCATCTGTCGCTGCATTCCCAACAAGCATGATGAATGGGCCCCAGCCGGTTCCACAGGGTCCAGGGGGCATCAGGAGGGTCCCATCGCAGCCCCACATGAGTATGTTGGGCGGGATGCCCCCCAACGTTGGCATGGGGGCTGTTGGGGGCTTGCCGATGGGCATGGGGGCTATGGGCTCGCAGACTAGTCTCCCGCTTAGACAGGGTCAACCACAGGT
>QFFD01000592.1:0-17831 GCA_003314615.1 Pholiota microspora
TCCGAACTGAGCACGTTTTCCCCCGGAAAACAACAGTGCTACTGAATCCAGGACCGCGGCAGCAATGCTTTGATTATGTTGAGGTTTTACATCAGCACCGTTGAATGTGCGTAGCTTCTTGACACTGACAACGGATGTTGAAGCCGACAAATACCCCGCTATGTCGTCGGCGCCGTCTCTTATATCCCAGAGCTTCAAATCGTTCAAAAAAATATGCGCGCGCGACGGTACGCCCCAAACTCCATCAAAGCAGAAGGAGAAACTACAAAGCGAGAGAGATGTAAGGTTCTTCGCTTGCTCTATCTCTGCAAGCGGAATGTTGACCACTCCTTTCAATGAGATCGACGTCAAGCTCTGCAGCCGAAATACGCTGGAGACATCTGCTGCAAAATGCCAGTTCTCATACTTGAGCCAGTCAAGTTGATAATCAACGTAGACGACCTCAAGTGTCTCAAGGGCAGTCATGCTTCCTATGATTTTCGCGATGTGGTCATCCAAGTACACGCTTCCAGGACACAGTCCCATGTATTTTCTGGCCGACGCTATGGCTTCTCCCCGTAATTCCACGTTTTCGTAATGTGCAGATCGTATACGTGACTGCGCATCGTCCTTGATTCTCAGATGACGGACGAGAGACGGCGTGGTTGCATAAAATCCCAATATCATCATGATTGCCCATGCATAGTCCGAATTATCTTTCGGCCTCGCAATGCAGAAGTTGACCTCAATTCTTTTGAGCAGTCTTGCATGAACGCTGTCGCGCAGTCGAGAGTTGACATGTCGCAACACACCTAGCGTCTCGTTGTCTGAATAATCTAAAATCATCTCCATAATTTCCCGGGATAACGGTTGTGTGCATTGGACTTTTGATCGATGTTCCTTCGTGGCGTACGATGAGGGATGGAAACGCTTTCTTGGAGACGTAGATGGAGGTGTTGGGTATGCAGAGCAAGGGTCGTGACATTCCGTCGATCGCAATCGAGACGAGTTTGCTGGCGTAGTAGTGGTAGTAGACATCTTAATCGATGTGGTGTTAAAGAAACAGCCAAATAGATTCTGTGGCTTTATAACGAGTTCCACTGCCAGGCCACCATGTACACCCTGCCACGACAATTTTAGCGTTGTGACCTCGACTATAACTATACATGGTAATTCGAAGCGCTAATGCGTTGATCAATCGGTAAATGCCGTGATCCATAACAGGCGCCTAAAAAGTGGGCCCAAGCAATCATGTTCACCATGACTCCATAAGGATCGGCATTGCCTTTTTGACCCATACTTACTTCGCAACTTCCATAACGCGCTTCCTCTTTTCTCTCAGTCAGCAACGCTATTCGATTGCGCGTTCAGGATTGAGCTGAAATTAACCAGTATGTGGGCCACAAGTTGTGGTCCCTGTTAAAACGAGTTGTGAGCTACAACGCCGCGTGTTAACAGATACATTCGATATTTCAACACCTTTAAAGTTATCTGGAGAGCCGTTGATCTATATCATACTAGATTATATTACATGGACATCCTGTAAAGTGTACTCGGCGCAGAAAATCGGCTATACAGAGAATTATGAATACAAGATAGGGTGTCGGAACAACACCGATAACATGATTTAAGATTCGGTTAATTCTATCGAAGCTCTAGTAAATGACTGTACTGATTTTTCAACGTAAACATACCAGGAAACATGGAACCCAGCAATCAATGTAATGTTTATATGCGTCTCTTCCCTCCAAGTTCAATAATTCAAATAAAGTTGTTATAAATAGATTCTTGGCTAGTCCAATTTCACACGATCGGGTGAGACCACTTTTCAACCACTTTTTACAGTTCAACTTACTGAACTTTCCCCTACTCTTCAGCTCCGTCTCGTTCCACTAACGAATTCCAACAACAATCTGCGCCAACATACCAACGAATAAGGGCGTGATGGAGGTGTTCAACACATTTTGCAGCGAAGTGTGTAAGTGCTTTTCCAGTTCCTCTCAATTTCAAAGGAAATTCACCGTCAACATCTGAAAGTGATCAAATACCTATGTTCTTCTCCCGTTGACATTTGTAGTAGTGTCAGGTAATGTGACTCCGAGCATTCTGGGTTACCTGGGTTTCGAACGTAAAGGAGTAAAACCAGGTAAACAGGAATTTATACGCTGCCCGTAGGTGTTATTCACTTCGCCGCTTCGTTGTTTCGTGTAGGCTCGATTGCTGCGAAATATCAGTCACGCCAGTACGGAGGCCAAATCCCCCGCGGCGGCTTTTTTTCGAGGTTGCGATCTACAGCAATGCAAGAGGCATTGACTGTACTTCTGAAGTACGGCGGTATCTCATAAAGGAATGAGAGCATAAGCTACTATTCTCTGAGTCGTTCTAAATTAGATTCATTGCTTCACGTTGGCATTGCTTATATGTATACGATTTAGATATTGGGACTTGTCCGTATTCCTGCACAATATTACCGCGCAAGTCAAAGGACTATGTACTTAGTCACTCACCGAAGGTAGAGGCCTTTTACACATGAGAGGTAATTTGAGCGCTTGGTTCTCTCGTGATTGCATCGAGCCATGACTTTCTGACTTTCAGGCGCCATGGCATCATCAGCTTTGCTATAATCCGAGGCTCGAGCTGCCGTTGGCCGTAGGTACATGTGCTGATCTATTTTAAGACAGAGATCGTCTTCTCCGGACTCTAGGTGTGCAGATACATATCGCTAAAGGGGAAATAGAGGGGAAATAAGCATCCTATTTTGCGAAGGCGGGTCGGAACCCGGATAGCCCACTGGAAGGTCATGGTGTGGCGGCGAACCTACTGTATGGACCCTTATGTAGTTCTGTCAAAGCCCAGCCTTCGATTCAGTCCACCTCCGACGACAATGAGCCTGAAGATCAAATGTCTGTTGACAATATGTGTCACCGGCACTGTTGCATTTGCGATTTACACAACGAATCGCGCTGTTGATTTTTTCAGTGTTGTGACTATGCAAGCAGGTACATATCGTCTCTTTACGCAATACAGCATCAGCTCACTGAAGAGGTGCTATAGCGAAACTCCCTCTTACTTTCGAGGTTGAACCATCCGATCTTGTGGGGATGACAATTTCTGATACTTCGCGGTACGGCCTCTCCGACGAAGGACATTTGGATTATGCTGCGCTGATGCCGAGCGGAGGGCACATCGTTCAGCTGTCTAGCGAAGACGCTACTGTCCCGGTTCCCTACACCGTCTCCTTGTTTCATCAACTCAAATGCCTCGAAATCTATCATAGTGAATACCTCAAACCGACACCACGAGCCGTCACATCTGAACTTCAGGGTTGTCTAAACTATTTACGACAATCCTTGTTATGCCACGCGAATACAAGACTCGAATCTATCAAGAATAGCGCTATTCAGGCAGAGAAACAATACGATACGGTATGCCGGGATTGGACAAAAGTGTACGAAGCGGCAGAGAAAAACAATCGCGAGTATATATCAGTTCGAGAGCGACCGTAGATTCGAATACTGGGTCATTTGTATAGCTACAGGATGTTAAGATAAATCGACGACACGGGGTCTTGTAACGACGTACCAGGGAACGAGTCGTGTTCTTTATCCTGGATCCATTCCAACGAGCAATGGTCTTGAGCGCTCGGGCATGCCAACTCGAAGGCGTACAGCGCTTCCATTGCGCATGCAAACCGATGGATCCATGATGTTCCAAGCTTTGTTGAGAATTCCCCGATGAATTGACCTCGTCGCGGACGACTTGCATACGTCAACCTATCACTATACAAGCGCTTCTTTGTGTTAAGCTCGTAAATATGAATTGGCGACGGAGATAGTATGAATCTCGTGAGGTTTGCGGTTGAAGGTATGGTGACGGCCAGTTCACATGTCTCCATTCCGAAATCTATAGCTCTGAACTGAACGATCGTCGAAATCTATGGGCTTCAGATTGAGTAGAGAAACCCTGGTATGTGGATTAAACAGCTCACTGATGATGATACCAGCATACTGGACGTCTCTGGATACACCGTCCCAATCTTGGTCCAGACACCTGTGGAGGGTGTCGTCTTTTGGTTTGGGTTCGCGGTGTCGATTTGCGCCATGACTATTGGGAAGTTGACGAAGCTTTTGACCTCCTCGGTACTCGTACGGTTACGGTAAACATTTTCCAATCCGATAAATTGAGATGGTCTGCGAAGGCTATCTAATTTGTCGCGAGAAATCCCTCTCGATGCAGGGGAAATGGTAAGTGGCTCATGCTCGTGCCAAACGTAGGAGTAGACAACGATTAGAATATTTAGCAGCGTGCACAAAACGCATACTGCCACCAATTTTGCTGAGGAATTTGCAGACGTGCTTCTAATGTTCAAATCATCCCCTTCGTCGTTATCCTTGATGATATATTCTTCGACTGGGAGACGGTCGTACTTTCGAAAGCGAGAAAAGAACATGGTGGCAGAGTTTTTACTGTATTTGACACCCAGTCCTCTCCTCAGATTCAGCCTTCCACGTTTCAAATAATACAAATCTGATTTCAGATTGACCGCGCCTAATTTTGAATATACTCTCGTCTATTTTTAACTTTGGTTTGCGCTGTAATATGGGGGTTTCAATGCGCCACATTATCAAAGCGCCATGAATAACACATTTCTTGGGTATCGCGGAGAGGAGATAAGAAGGAAGATCACAAGATGAAAGAATTCGAAGCTTATACACTCCATTTTCTCGATGGATCTGAATACGGAGAAACTTCTGGTCTCGCACAATACGAAAGTCTACCGCTGTGCCTCTATACGCAATCATCGTATGTATATTTAGAGACTTATGCCTCCATTCAATCAGAGGTTCTGGGTATAAGGAGTCAGCAGGTCCATTTCTAATTACATTCAAGTACAAGTTTGACTCTTGAGTCTGTAGCAAATATTGGAGTAATGCACTTACTATCGTCCAGCCTTCGGATTTGGGCGACTCTCGTCCTCGTCCTTTTCAGTATTTCCAAAGCAGCGCCTACACCCTCTGAGGGTGAAGACGAGTGCGGTCTTGGTGAGATTTCTTTTCGCCGGCTACGTTCATAAAACCTGGAAGCTGACGTACAAGTTGTGCTCGCAGATAATCCAGTTCCAATGGACAGGCGTGAATGGGATATCGCAGAGGCGCGGTGTTATGCATAGACACATCCTGTAGGAAAGGTGAGGCGATTTCACCCATTCAAAAAAGTTATGTACTTATTGTGCCGCAGGCTTTTGTGTTCGTGTCCGGCTCAGTACTCAGTGAATGTCGAAAGTGTACAAAAAGTGTAGCAACCCGCAGGTTAATTGCATCTACATATGAGCTTCGCTTAAACGGGTATTCTGTTCATGCGCACGCCTCGATATTTCTTACGCACTGATATTGGTGACCCGCAGCGAGCATCGCCAACAAACGCGCCTCAACACAGATGCGCATACGCCACAACACGTGATGATATAATCTTTACATTTTTCAATCTGATTCTTCGACACATTCCATGTCCTTCTGCCATGTTTGAAGCTTTGAATACTTCTCCTCTCCTTATTGGGCCCACATAATGTTTCTCTTCTCCGAAACGACTGCTGCGTTGATTTGACTGCATCGATATGTATATTGAACATGATTCTCAGCACCAACTATTCTCGCCTCAGGCGCTGTTTGTCGTTCGAAGTGGTTCAGTTCTTATAGACCGCAGCGGTCCAACTTCGTTGCATGGTACAAAAGCACCTTTCGGTATGCTGAACAGATACCTTTATACAGGGTATCAGTAAGTCCATACCGACGTTGCTTTACATTGATTGGTCAACAAACTAACTAGTGGATGCTCCTGTCATGAATATGTATAAAGGCTGAACACTTCCACTGTCTACCGCGCGCGCTATGTCATTCCCTTCCATTATCGCGTTCTTGCAGAAGCTCAGAGCATCACCGCTTTCTCCTGCCTCGCAGATTCTTACGGATCCGAACGACAAGTTATTTGCACACTACCTTCGGCGATGGAGTGATATCGGATGTTCCACCCCAAGCGCAATATTTGTAGCTGGAAATGAGGACGACGTTGTCAAAGCGGTCCGTTTCTGCTTTCCTTATCACTGTTGGAAGTACTTAGACTTCTGACAAAGGTATCATTGGCAATCGAAGAAAGTATACCATTCGTGGCGTGTTCAGGTGGCCACAGTCTATGGTCTACGATAGGCTTCGAGGGTTTCGTATTGGACCTTCGTCTTCTTAAAGGGATCGTTGTCGAGGCGGAAACTCGCCAGATAACACTTCAGAGCGGCATTCTGATCTCGGAAGCAAATGAATTCGCATGGAAGCACAACTTGTGCCTGCGTAAGTCATGTCTTCTCATGAATACAATCAACGCTGCTTACTGGACCACAGCGCTTGGAACGGCGAATTCTGCTGGGGTAATTCCAATGGCTCTAGGTGGCGGCCTCAGCACGTTTTCGGGTGTCATGGGCTATACTTCTGATAACATCGTGGCTGCCAAAATCGTTACTGCAAGTGGACAACTTCTCAATGTATCTTCCACGGAGAATTCGGAACTACTATACGCTTTGCGCGGGGCGGGGCAGTTCTTTGGGGTCGTTACCGAGCTCACTTTGCAAGCCTATCCGACCTCAATCTTAGGAACTTCCGATGGAACCGTGTGGACGGGGGCACTAATCTTTCCAGCTTCCCGGGCGAAGGATGTCTATCCAATACTCTCCACTCTAGCAGCGGATACGACAACGCCGACCATGGGCATTTGCATCGTGACCTCTACCCCTCCTGCTTTCGAAACATCTCTTATCGTGATTCCCGTTTTTTTCGGGGACGCAGCGACCGCCGAAGAAACTTATCGTCCTCTCTTGGACCTTCTTCCACTTTCGACATGCTCGAGTGTTCCATATCCCAGGATCAACGATGCTGGTGAACCCTTTGGCATCAAAGGCGGCTTCAAGCACTGGGCTGGCGCGGGCCTCAAAAGTGTCAGCATCGAAGATTGGGAGAAAGTAATATCTGTTTACGAAGATTTGAAGACTCTTTGCCCAGATGCCGCGCCAACTGGCTATGCAGTAGAATGGAATGCATTCTCCTCTCCTGGGACCAGAATTAAGGAAGATACAGCGTTTGGCCATCGTGACGTTCACATGTGGGCGGTACGTGTCTATCATTCTCGTATACCAGTCTATCTGATTCAACTGATCATTATTTAGGAGCTACTTTCCTGGTACACTGATCCTGGATCGCACACTCGAGTTCTAGAGTCTGAGGCTGAAGTCATCAAGCTTCTGTGTCAAACGGAAAGCACCGTGCCGCCCTCTACATATCAGAATTGGACCAGGGATGGGCCTCTTGATCGTATGTATCCGGGAAGCGAGCGGCTGGACAAACTGAAGACGCTGAAAAAGAAATGGGACCCAAATGCTATATTTACCTCCTTATTCTTGTAACACAGCCATGTGCCTCAATGCACGAGATCATCTGGCTACGTACGGGTGCCGTGTTTGGTTTCATAGTTTGACGATTGAACCTGTTTACCCTCGCGAATTCTGGCAGTTATCACAGACCACAAACAGGGGGGATTACACTTTGACGGCCAAGTGGTCTTTTGGATGCCGTGGATGAGCAAACTCCCACTAGGCCCCATATTCCTCATACTCGCGATTGTAAATGTTATGCTTACATTGATTCAAATCGGCATAGTGGCCTCCCCGAGAATCCAAGGTATTGTCATCTCTCAATCAATGAGGGTTCTAGCTCTTATTTCATCACGAATAATAGACGTTGGATCGCTAGTTGATATCGCCAAATCATTCGATGTAGTAGCAATGACTCTGCTTCGAAATACGACTCACTTTCAACTCGAGCTTTCCGAACGGGATTCGCGACTAGAGTGGAGAACTTTATCCGACCATCCATTCGTTGTTCACGTTGGAGAACGTCGCAGGGCCTTTCAAGTCTCGTTTTTCCACGAACTTCACTGCGTCCATTTGATGGAAGAGGCGTTCTTGCGTGGAGACTTCCATGGAATCAACGCGCACCATATTCAACATTGCTTAAACTACCTACGTCAGTCATTTCTCTGCAGCGCTGACGATAGCCTTGAGGCAGGCGACTTCGAGGTCAAGGTGGAAGACTGGAATGGTGGGACGAAAGTCTGCAGAGATTGGGTAGGAGTCGACAACTTCGTCCGAAAAGACTTGGAGGATTGGCATCGACGGACTGAAGCTGCCAGTACGCCACTATAATGTTAGATGGTATAGGACATAGCCTACGTAGTATTAGAACTTCTGAATTGCGTCAAGTCTTTTGTGACTTCATCATGAACCCTTCCCCAGTCCCGACAGACTCGTTCGCCATGATACACCGAACCATAAGTATGGTTCCATTCCATAAAGTCTCCACTTTCTAGCTCAGCGTCCGCTTGACATAGAAAGTATTGCCGTAGATAATTTAAACAGTGCTTACACATTTACCTGGTCAATATATCGCCACATTGGACAATTTACTATCGCCTACCTGTATATGATGCGGCGTGTAAGCTGTACTGTTCGGGAAGACAAACGCGTACTCCAGCCCTCTCAGACAATGGGTTTGATGATATAGTCTGCAAATATTGTCAGTAATTTCACTTCTAACAGAGCGCACTAAAGCTGACTTACGCAATGAGGAATATGCGTTTCTCTGAGCCTAAGTGTAGTGTATATGGGCCAGAGTATATTGATCTCCATTCTCTATTCACGGTAACACTTGATGGATCCATTTGAAAGTGAGTTGATTCAAACATTGTCATCGCGACATTCTCGAGATGTCGAATAGGCGCCTCGATAGGATAGTCATTCAATACGTACGCTAAGGAATATCTTGTCACTAAGCATTGACTATAGACCCGATTCACTTACTGTAGATTCTTGGCTTTATCATCCACAAGTTTAAGAGGAATATCAGGATGTTCGAAACTATGCAGAACATAGCCGTTGCTTTGCAAATCGGAGGAATTGTGAGCCATGATACCATTGTACAATTGGGGGGTAATCAGCCCATGTCCATTGCGTCTTTGTTAATGTGCCATTGAGGCGTGAACATCTAGAGAAAGCGAACCTACTATTGTCGGCCCGAATGCCTACTATTCCGCCGCAACAATTCGCCGAACCGACGTCATCTACAAGGTCTTTTTTTAGCCTCATCTATTTATACCTCACCGTACAGCGCGAAGTTAGCATGATAAGCAGACTGACGCTATAGCATAATGTCCCAAATAGATACAAGCTATACAGAAAGTACACACAATAATTTATGAACTGATAAGCAGAAGGCTAAATATCCAGCGCAGGATAGGATAGGATAGACGGGTTTTAGATTACATTCTACTCGTTAGATAAGCGCGTTCTCGATTCGTCGTCAAACCTCTTCATGCTGATCTGCTGAACAGAACTATTGATTTTGGCCATTCCTGGGCCATCGGATCCAAATCGAAGGTCTGTCAAGGTGCTATCCGTACCCTTCTTAGTCCATGCCTTGTTCTGGGAAACGCGGAAGATAATGAGTAAAGTGGCAATGATCTGCAGCAGTTTGTACGTTAGCTGCGTTCAATGAATAGGTTTTGACGATCGAAATACGCACCTGCACGTTTGCAAGAGCTGATAGAAATACGAATTGTATGGGGTGGTTGATTGCGAACAGGACAATGAAAATGATGGAGAATGTAGCATAGAGCGCGCATGATTCGACCAGTATCGCTGACACGCTTGTATACGGAGAGGTGTGCGATTTGCCTTAGAATATATGATGTTAGGTACTGTGAAGCTATCGAAAACGCGGTACTGACCGAGAATTGACTGTAACTTCCTTTTAAACAAGAGCATTCGCAAGAGCATCATACTTGTCGCAATGATGGACATTGAGACCGAAAGTACGAAATATGGGAGAGCGAACTGAACTTCTCCGCTTGCCCAGAGAGAACCATTTGGTAGCGAATTCTGGATAATAAACATGAACCCCATCGCAAGAGATCCAATGTAAACAAGTCCCGGGAATGCGACGGCCGTAATTCTGTATGGGCTTCCTTGGAACAGAACATAGAGGCGCCATAACTAAAAGACTTTGAGTAAGTACCCTGTGAAGACGCAAGGTTATAAATCTTACCAACAGTCCATCAGCCATCCAGTTAGCAATAACATAACTGACGGTATTCAAGTCTCCAATCGGGGCAGAGAATAAAACAACGTTGTTATAGAACGAAGGCCCCCCAGGAAAATTCGAATGATAAACGTAAGAAACCATCGTCGCCTGTGTCGTAGTCCCCACGTAGATGGTGCCCATCGCAAACATGACCGAGATGTAGGATAACAGAATGATCGCCCGACGCCTATCCTGTTTATTTGCCATCTGCGTTCTGAGGAAATAGAAGCAGATAAGATATAATGTGAACATAACGCCGTATGCCATCGACGCTACTGTGGTCGATGCGACGAGATTGACGCTATCAGAGAAAAGGTCATCGGGAGGAGCGGGGGGAGTGGCGGTCGGATCGGAAGAATTGGTAGAGGACATCGTTCTAGAAAGTTGTTAGCACCGCTGAGGGCAAGCATGTCGAAGAGATGCTTAAGTACTACCCACGGACGCGCGTGCAGAGCGACTCAAGACTGATATCAAGAGGAATGCCCCATCATCTGTTCACGTCAAAGCCCCACTTGATCTGTAGCATCCGCGTCATTTTCGGTGGATTGGAATAGGCTGTGTCAAGGGCAATGTAAGGAGAACAACTTAATTTTAGACGTACTCCGCCATACCACCGCATGAATTGGCGCATCTCTGTCCCGCGATGTACCTAGCTTCGCTGAGTATACAGGACACATGTGCGATACGTACCTTCCCAGGTGCTTTCAATGTCTATATTTTTAATTGGATCCATGAAGCCCGAGCAAAGTTTGAAAGATCAGAACTGAGAACCTCGATTTGCATAGAAGGAACCAGCGAGGACATCACAAATAGAGCTCTAGATCATTGGACGATTATAAGCGTCTTCGAGTTTGTATCGAGAAAAATTTCTTTTGGGCCACAGAATTGCTTCAATCGGATATGGTAAAAGCGACTGAAAGAACATATACTTGAAAAACACGAGGGAAATTCTTAGCCGTCAAACAGAGCTCCGCTATGCTGTATCTCCCTCTCCTCACCGTGGCTGGAAGCGCACTCTCAGCAAACGGGGCAGCTGTTACCCCCACCAAAAGCGACCGGAGTAGTAAGACATGGACTCTCACTCCAGTGGTGGTCCAAACACCAACGCCGACTGCCGTTCCTGTTGCGAATAAACATGTCGGCAATCTGACGTCCGACGCAGCCCAAGTTGCGTCCCTGCCATTTGCAACTAACTGTTGCGGATGGGCTGGCGTATATGGCTGGACTGCTTCTGGATCAGCCGTAGCTTCAATGAATGGTGTTTGTCTTTCGCCACTCACATCGTCTACCCTCGATATCAACACCTGCCTTGGATGGAATCCCTCATCGGGGGAGTCTGGATGTCCTAACACTGGCAAGTAAGTGGCTAGCTAAATCAAAAGCGATACACCGCGTAACCACGTTTTCCGTCTCAGCGCTAAAGGGGGCTTCCTTTCAGGCTGCAAGGTAGCTGGAGCTCCCAACGTTCTGCCGATCGGTAGCATTGGTCCTGCTTCAACCATGATATACACAATTTGCAGCGGGCCAGCAGCGAATACTCTGTATATTACAGCCTTAGATCTATGTACGTTTACCATTTCTTTAACCTGATGAATGACTGACCGACAAACTATCCTTGCATGGTTTAGCTCTCTGTGTTGGTGTCGCAAGCAATGGACAGCTTGCATGCTATTGAACATTTTTAGCAAATTACCGAAAGTAGGTAGACATAGTAGTTTGCCGCGATGTCCACATGTTTGTGTTCGAGAAGCGAAATTTACTTGGTACTCTAAATTGAACCTCTTTTCGAATCGAGGAGAAAGCAATCATCCACACGGCAAGAACGCATGCACAGAAACCAATATCAGTGGCTCGGATAGCAATTTTGTTCTGTAATCGTCATGAGGTGTGCCTTTACTCCCATGTAATGGAAGAACTCTGGAGGAGTAAGATTGAGTTACGATTCGGCGCTCGTAAGGTGGATCTCGAAGAAATGTAAAAATACATCTCGGCCGGCGTAAATATCCTCGCCTCTTCCTTGATGCGATCCCGTACGCGCCTTTTTATAGATTTGTATAAGCTGTTAGTATGTACACAGAGATATCTTTACTGGATCAGAAAGCGACAGAGTCAGCGCGATGCGTATTGAGATATCTGTAATCTCAATCACAGATAGTAGCAGTATATATCACCGTCTTAGTTTCAGTTACATGTGAGGCAATCCATCAACGCAAGATGCTGCATCATTCACTCGGAGTTGTTACACTATTCCTGACCGCGCTTGCCTCCACCAGACTGGCGTCTGCGCAAATATGGTCTGACTTTAGCAGCACCTGCAGCTCTTGGGAGGGGCAATTTGGTACGACAGACGGCACGCATGGAACAGCAATTTTGTCGGCTACCTGCACTGGATCGTCGGGACAACAAGTTCAGTCGAGTCTTGACATAAACACTTGTCTTGCAAGGCCTTCCGATACTTCATTTGAAGCGCCAGGGTATGCTTCTCTATTAGACATAAGCTAATTATCTTATACGTTATGGCAGCTCTGGAGCGCTCAACAACTGCATTGTGTTAAATGTCCTGAATTCGCTGTACAGCCCTGAAGGCTTTTCCACAACCGACCTCTCAATCTCTTGCCTGTCAACACAGCCAGGAGTTGTACTTCTAGTGACAATTGATATAAGTGAGTCGTATTTGTGATATACTTCTATCAGTCATCAGATTTTAAAAACGTGCATACAGATCAATTCGTAGGGACAAACAATGGAGCGCTCATATGCGGTTTCATGTAAATTCCTGATAGATAGGGATTCAACCCGAATGAGATCCAGTTCCGAGTGAAATTCGAACCAGCTCTTACCTGTATACTTTACGTACAGGCGTTTCCTGTTAAGGTGCTGCTAAGCACGCGCAATGCGGGGCCGACAGACGCTAGAAACGAAGTTATATAGCTGCGTGTACGTATATATATACAAAAGACAAATCTAGAAACGAAGTGGACAAAAGTGAAGAACAGGAAAGAGGTATTCGAGGAATATCTACGGGGGCGAGTCACGTGTATCGTGTATCTCAAGTCGTAGCTATCATATCTCACTTATGGGATGTGGACCAAGGGCAGATAGTTTAGCGGAGATAATTCTTTTCGCAGAGAAAGTACGAGGAAGAATAACCTTGGCGCGCGCTGACCGTGGGATAAACCAAAGTCCCAGTCCACTTGTGCAAATTTATTGACGCTTTTTTGGCATTTCTGTCTTACAACTTGCTCAACCTTTAGAAAGTAAAAAACATAGACAAGTTTATCGCGAACTTTCGCGTCAAAGTACACATTCGATTGACTATACATACTGGTCGCGCGTTCACGGTTGACGCGGACGCGTGTAGAATCTTGATTCACATTTAAATTTGAAGACAATTATCACACGTGACATTCCCGTGATGTGACGGCGCGTTTTGTTGTCATCTTTCGGGACCGCGCAATTACAATGCTCTCCAAGTCTTTGTAATTCTCTCCAAGTCTCTCCAAGTCTCTGGGAGTCTCTGGGAGTTTCTCCCAATCTCTCCAAGCTTCTCAAGGATCTCAAAGTACTCTCCACGACGAGCTCGAGCCTTTCAGTCATGGAGGGTGCTGGCGATGCTGAGCCAGTCCAAATCCCGGACACGTTCTTCGCGGGATACACGTACCACATCGCGTCGTCTTTCCCTCCTTCACGCGCCGAAGAACTCGATGCGGTACTCAGTGCTTACGGCGCGATACGCGCGACGGACGTACACGACCCCAAGCTGAACATTGTTGTAGCTGATAGCCCCGTGTGGGAAGGGTGGGAAGTGGTTGAACAGAGAGAGCGGGAAGCGAGGGACAAGGAGAGTACGGTCGACGGGGCACAGCCGTTGGAAGGCGAAGAGAAGCGAAATAAGGAGGTGGAGGTCGTCACCGACAAATGGGTGGATCGAAGTCTTATAATAGGGAAAGTTCAATCGTATGTCTACTCTAATATTTATCATCTATCAGGCTCACGTCTCTTTCTAGACCTGATTACTTCTCAACTAACCCAGCACATATATTCTCTGGCGTGGTGGGCTGCGCTACGGGCCTCCCTACGACAGATCTCGAAGTTATATCAGCGGGAATAACTGGCCTCGGAGGCCAGTGGCGCACAGGGCTCAGCAGGGAGGTCACCCACCTCTTCGCTATCTCCAAAGATAGCTCCAAGTACGCGACAGCAATGCACTTCCAACGCGAAACGAATATCAAGGTCTTAATGCCACACTGGTTCGACGATGCGGTGCGGCTGGGGAATGGGAAGCTGAGTACAGAGGAGTACGAGTGGCCGGATCCGCGAATGCTCAAAGGAATTGACGGGCTCGAGCCTATTGTTCCCGCCGAAGGGGACGACCATAATGTCGTCAATCTGAGTCCAGAGAAACTGCGTGAAAAGCAACGGGAGGAAACGAAACGAAACATGTATACCACCGCAGCTCTCTTCGCCCCTGCGATGGGTGCATCGTCGCCCCCTAGCGCAGCCGATATCTCTTTAGTTTCAAAACACATTCTTAATCTATCCAGCCCTCTTCGCTCTCCGGTGGAACAAGCCACCAGTGCCGACGCGAGCGTTCCTCAAGTCTGGCAGGGCCGTCGAATCCTTCTGAGCCGTTCCTTGCAACTCTACAAAGGTCGCCGAGAAGCAGTCCAGACGGGGATCGAGCGTGCTGGCGGTGTCGTCGTACGCTTCGAGGGCGACGAGGAAGAGGAAGAGGAGCCTGAGGTTGTAGAGATGCTCGTGAAAGACGAGTCAGAAGGAAGCCCAGAAGGCGCCGTGAAAAAAGCACAGCTTATTCGGCTGAGTAAACAAGAGGTCGAAAGGATACGCGCCGAAAGGAAAGCCGTTGACGATTGTGATGTACTGGTCACCCGCTGGCGACATGGGCGGCCCTATGTGAAAGTATGTTCGTCTCATCTGTGTTTAATTAAACAAAGTTCACTAAGCTTCGTACATAGGCTATTCGCTCCCAAAAGACGGTAGGCACCCTCGCCTGGCTGTTCCACGTACAAGCGACCGGGGCACTTGCGCGCCCCCTTGACCAGCTTCTGCACTACCCCGTGCCCAAGCGTACCATCGATGGCTTTGCAAACCATGTAAGTACATTACATATTCCCCATAATTTCTCCTGACTTCGTGTGTCGCAGAAAATTACTGTTACGAACTATACGGGCGAGGCGCGCGAATACCTCAAGAAGCTTATCGTTGTTATGGGCGCGACTTTTACACCAAGCATGAGTATGCAAAATACGGTTCTCATAGCCGCACAGTACGTTAAGTTCACTAAATATACACCTGCCGCTTCTCTCCGCCTCTCGTCAGATTAAAGCTGACTTTTTCGGTTTCTATTGTAGCACCAACGGAACAAAAGCCACGAAGGCCCACTCGTGGTCTATTCCCGTCGTGAACCACACGTGGCTTGAGGACTGCTTTGTGCAGTGGCGCAACCTCACCCCCGCCCTTGAGCGCTACATCGTCTTTCCTCCGGGGGTCGATTTCAGCTCTCTCCTCGGCGGACGCGGTGTATGGGTGGGCGGCGCCACTGAAATGTCGGCGAAGGATAGCACCAGTGGTGCGGAGAAGAAGGTGCTAGGACGGATTGAGAGCGAGGCGGAGGATGTCGCATCGTTGATGGATCAGGAAGACGCTCTGGCGGAGGCTTACGAGCAGCAGCAGCAGAAACGGGTTAGGGAGGCTGCCGAAGCTCCGCCAGTCGTGCCTGATGCAGACGACAGCCCTCCCGAACCAAGTGCGCGTGAAGTACAGGCGCTGATGGGCGACAGCGAAGCGCCAGGCGAGGACGTGATGGAGTTGGATGTCCTACCAGCCGACGTAGACCCACGCGCAGACGAGTGGGACTTCCCTTCCCATCTCGGCGCGGGGGACAATGAAGCCCGCGGCCGCGAGGAATCGACCCCGCGCGACGCATCGAAGTCAAAGACTAAGGGGAAGGCGGCGAAAGCTGCTTCTCCATCCGACAGCGTCATCGAGCTGAACGATTCGTCAGTAGACGAGCTGGCGCAGACGAAGGGAGCGGGGCCTTCGGCAAAATCAAAATCAAAAGCCAAAGCTAAGGAGCAAGCCAGTTCGCCTCTTACGAACAAGGGCTCAGCGAAGAAAGCCGCGCCAGCGCGGACTGCTGCGACGAAGACTCCGATTAAGAAGAAGCGCGTGGCACGCGCAGTCTCGGAGGTCACCTCTATCGAGGCTGAGGTCCAAGACGAGGACGAAGAGATGGAGGAGGAGGAAGATTCTATGAACGCCGACGAGATGGAAGACTTCCCATCACGCGTGATACCTGTGGCCAAAAAGGGTAAGGGGAAGGAAAAGGCAAAATCTACCCTAGCCAAGTCGAGGGTGCTAGTCTCGTCCACCCCTGAAGATGTTGAGAAAGAGAATAGTGAGGGCGGGCCGATGGACGTCGACAGCGAAGTGGACGTCGCCTCGAAGGTGACGCCAAAACCGAAACCGAAATCGAAGGTCGCAGAGACTCCCAAGTCCACCTCTCCTTGGAAACGCTCAGGAACGAAATCAACGAAGACTAAACGTATGATTCCATCCTCGGACGAGGAGGAAGAGGAGAACTCTGGGGATGAAGGCCGTGCTGTTATCCCTGTTCTACTCTCGAAGCCAGTCGCGAAGTCCAAGAGCAAAGCTGTGCACGTTCCCTCGACGCCTCTCACCCCTATCCACACGTCTACTCCAATGTCCAGCAACGTGAAATCGACGCCTAATGAACATAATGCCAGTTTGGGTCATACAGGAGGCCTTTTAAATCGCCCAAAAGTTGACGCACGGACGCGCGTGAAGAAAAAGACGACGACAAAGGAGAAAGTTGTTGTAGAAAGTGAGGAGGAAGAGGAAGTTGTTGAATCAAGAGTGGTGAAAGGGAAGGGCGTGAAAGGGGCTGCGTTTGCGAAGGGGAATCCTGCTGCACCTGTGAAAGGCAAAGGCAAAGGCAAGAAAGTTTTATCTTCCGACGACGAGGAGGACGACGAAGAAGAGGACGAAGAAGAAGCGGGGGATGATGACGAAGAAGAGGAAGCGTATAAAGAGGAAGTGGTAGTGGTCAAGCCTTCGCGCTCCAAGAAAATGAAGTCAGCATCGAAAGCCACCTCGTCGATAAAATTCGTCACCACGAAAAGGAAGTCAAAGACACAACAAACGGCCGCTTCTGGTCGGTCGAAACAACGTCGTGGGAAATCCTATGAACACAATTCAGAGGAAGAGGTAGCCGCCGACGACGACGATGATGATGATGATGATACTCCCCCACCCACTTCCCATCTCCTCTCCAAACACAAGACCCAACGTACAGGGACGAGCACTAAGGGCAAACAGGAAGAGATTGGATTGACCAAACTGAAGCATGTGCCTGAAACAACGTACGGATCGACACCTAAGGGAAAGGCTGCTATGAAACCGAAGTCGAAACGAGTAGAACCGTCAGGCACCGAAGATGAGGAGGAGGAGGAGGAGGAGGAGGAGGAAGAAGAGGAAATTGTAGTGGCCACAAAACCAAAGGGCAAGCCTACCCCAACGTCTTCGAGAGCGAACGCGAAGACGCCGAAACGCGTCTTGTCGGTCTTGATGCCTTCCATGACCCTTTCACCTGTGGCACCGGCGAAGACGGTAACCGCCTCAAAGACTGGGGTG
>QFFD01000593.1:0-14292 GCA_003314615.1 Pholiota microspora
CTTTATCAACACATGTACACGGCCACACGAAATAGTCCGAAGCAAGTCAAATGAAAGCTAGTAATAATAAAAGCGCGATTGGTCAAATCATTTGGAGTGCAAGTGAAATGAACGTAACCGATGAGCTCTACTTTCCGTGCCCATTCGTCCTTCCGTTCCCGTTCATACCTGCGTGGCCGTTCACTTGGCTTAGAGCCGCATCTGCCTTCCTCAAGTCCCCCTCGCTCAGACTCTTGAACGCGCCCCCACCGGGCGTACTCGCACCGCTCATCACCGATCCGGAGCGCGAACGCACTTTCATCACCAATGGGCTGAGTTAACATATGTCAGTATTATTTCGTAGTGCAGTCAAAGCAATAAGAACAAAGACTTACAAGGGGTACGAGTCTTCCTCGTCTACGCCTTCCGTGGGCCAGTTGTGACCGCGGTAGTCGCTCGTATTCAGCACCTCCATCTAGCAAAAGCAAATGGTCAGACTTAATCTATCACAAATACGCGATGCTTACCTCCTCCGTCAACGTGCCCATGTCTCCTGGCGTCGCCATTCCCCTCAGTCTAGGGCTGGCCGGCATACTGCCAGGCTTCATCCTCTCAACGCCTCCGAAGTAATCTGCCTCGGCCTCTCCAGCCCACAGCTCCTCCCCATCATCACCATAGAACGCGTCAGGGTAAGCGCGTCTCAAAGCCAGCTGTCGAGCCTTCGAGTACTCGATACCCAGATTCTTCCAGTCCAGCAGGGGACTGAGACGCTCGACGCGATTACGCTGATTGATCCTCTGTCTGCGTGTCTTTTGCGTGAATGTGAACATGTTGTCGGTCAGCTGCGCGACCGAATCTTCAACAGATTGCATCCTACGATCGATGATGTAACAACCCTCGTCTTCGGGACGTTCAATTAGGTCTTGCATGAAGCATCCGAAGCCTGATAAGTTGGTTGTGATCGACGGAATGCCCATCTATGCTCTATCAGCGCCCAATTTACGCGACACACATGAGAAGGGAACTTACCACAGTACATTCCGCTGGTGTATAGCCCCACGGCTCATAGTAACTTGGGAAGACACCCAGATGACAACCGCGCACAAACTCCTCGTAGTCGAGGCCCAAGATTGGGTTATTGCTGTTTAAAAAGTCGGGGTGGAACACGACCTTGACGCGATCATGCGAGTCGTTGAACAGCTTAACGCGCCGTATTTGGGTGAGAATTGGATCATTTGCGTCATCCGCCATGTTGTGGGTCACAATCGGGGGGAGCGAATTGCGCTTGAGCGCGAAGATACGGCGTTTCAGCAGCACTTGGTCTTCCTCGGACAGGAGCTCCTCGGGAGTAGGCATAAACTTTTCTTCTCTGTAATCAATGGAGTATCAGTGAACACATCCAACGGTGTACGAAATAGCATACGGACCCATGGAAGCGTGCGGCATGGTCGAAGAGACGCGAGCCGATGCGATTTTGAATCTCAGTGACGGTATCGCGGAGCTGCTTCGTGACGGCTTGTCCTTTGAGCGCCTCGATGGTATAGGAATGCGTTGCGGCAGGCATGATGATGAACGCAACGACGGTAATGGTGGACCCCGCCTTTTGAAGGCGATAATTTAGACGCGCGAGGGACTCGATGAACATGTCCACGCCCTTGTTCCGGTACTCGTACCGCCCAGCCGTAAACATCTACGTCATAGAGTTGGGGAAGGTTAATTTTTTGCAAGATCAGAAGATTCTAAAAAAAAAAATGTACGCACATAGAGCGTGTTATCGAGGTCGAAGTCGTAATGACCGTAGAAATGACCACGAATGAACTCGTTGATCTTAGCTTTGCTGGTTGCATGCAAGTTCTGGAATTCGTGGATGGCTTGGAACTTGACGACGTTAAGACCGTTGGGCAGGACACCGTCTGGTTTACGCTTCAGGAGGTGCTCGCTCTCGTAGGCGGTGATGTGGGACACGGTGGTGAAAACATCGGCACAGTGTGTCGCTGAGCGTTCGATACAGTATCGGTGGTAAATTCCGCGTTTTCCGGCTTCATGATCAACGTCAAAGTATTGAAGATTGTTGTAGAAGTCGACGGATCCAGCACATAGGTAGCGGCCAAGGAGCGTGGCGTGGGTGGTGAAGACGGTGGTGACGTCGATATGGCGCTTCCGGCACAAGGGTATAGCGAGCCCAGCCTGCCATTCGTGGAAGTGGGCGATAACAGCGGTGGTCAACTGGCGGGCGACGTACTGGAAGTAGAAAAGTTAGTAAGGAATCGAAACAAACAAACAGAAGACGCACATCGCCTAGGAACCATGCGACAAGGTATCCAAACACAATTGTTTCATTCGTCTCATGGTCGTTCGGAGGACTTGGGATCCCAGCGAGGTTCCAGAGATCGCCTTTCCACTCATCGAGGCGGTTGTAGACGCTACCGGTGTCGAAAAGGAGAACGCGGGGGTTTCCCTCGATGAGCCAACGACCATAGAGCGCCTTGACACCCTGCGCACGCATAGACGTTAGAGTTGCGGCGAGGTACTCGTCAGTCGGTTCTTCTGCCTCGACCTCCATGGGAGCTGTTTTGTAGGAGAGGGGCCCGATGAGGCAGTACCTGTCGCCGAATTCGGAGACAGTGACGGGGACTTTTGTCTTGATGACAGTGTAGATACCGCCGACCTTGTTTGCGACCTCCCATGCGCACTCGAAAAGAAGGGGACTGTGGACGTCGCGTTTGACAGCCATGGCGTAGTTGGGGGCAGGAGGAAAGCGTCGTTGTCTCCCATATCGGGCGGCTTCCGATTATCCCTCTGCATGACGTCACCGCGGACATCCAGTCCCTTCCAGCAATCTCCACCAAAGTAATGCCTCAGCTCCACACAATCCTATTGATTACTCAGTCATTACAATGCTACAACTAATCTACTGCAGAAATAGAACTAAAAGCTCACCACTTTGGCTACTTTGCTATCTTCTGAGCAAATTTTTAAATGTGTTTAAAATACTTGCAAATACAGGCTATGGCAAAAACAAGTTTTTTTTTCCATTTTTTGCAAATACATGAATAATATTTGATCAAATTGAAGCCATTGGAAGCCTTTTAGACTAAAATTTACTATAAAAACATAACAATATACTAAAAAAAAATTTACTAATTTTACACTATTACACTATAGTAAATATGTAACTGCTTGCCATTGTCTACTTGCAAATTCTGCTATACAGAGCAGTGGAGGCACACTGCCTATCACTGCTTCTCCCTTGCTTATTTCTTTCATGCAATGGAAAACAATATTGCCTATAAAATACTAAAACAATCTCTATTAGAGAATATATAGTAGGCACTATTGAGCACAGATATAAGGAGTAATTTTTGTTCTTTGCTAAGGTAGAGGCATTCTATGGCCATCTGCTGTCACATAATACAGCATGATAATGAGTGACAAACATAGAGAAATAGAGATAGAAACTAATCAAGGACTAGTATTCAAAATATAGCTGCACCAAAAAATTAGAATTTAGAAATTTTGTTGATAAGGGATTTTGGATAACTACTGCACAGGAATTTCTATTTCAATTACAATGCTAGAAAGAATGCAAAAACCTTTATATTTATGTGGATTAATCAAGTAGTGAGTGATACTACCAATACTATACTACAACTTGTGTTATTTAGTTATATTATTTCTTGAATGCACAATGCCTAGTTCTCCACCAAAATAGAAAAGATCACAGAGTCTTAATCCTGGAGCATGGCTAGAGAAAAAAAAAAAAAGTAAAATGAAAATAAGGAAAATATATAGTAGGCAGCAGTTATCATTATTCTGACTCTGAGCAAGTACTTATAGTTCTTATTCTACAGGAAAACATGAAGCATACAAGTAAGGATCATGTATTTACAAAATCTAGAGCATCTCTAATATTTAGCACATTAGGTTCTATTTTTCTATAGTCAAGAACTAATGCACTAAACAAAGAAAAGACCTATTAATATTAAACCATACCTCCTAGTAGTCCAATTTCTGGGCCCTTGCTGTGGTTATTTGCATAAAAATTCTTTGTAGCAAAGCAGTCTGCAGAACATAGTATTAAGTAATTACTATCTAGTAAGCTTGAACTATCCTGCCTGAATTGCTAACAGATGATCTCTTGAGTACAAATCTTTAAAGCTTATTAAAGCTCATAATTAACTTATAATTTCAACTAATAGCAACAGTTCCTTGTCCTTATGTTAATATATATATTGGAGATAGACAAGAGAGTAAAGAGTTTGAAGTTGGAGGCAAGATAGAGGAATATATATTTGTGTGCAATCTATATAACACTCTAGTAACAATGACATTCTATCTTAGGCTAACTGCTAATACCTTAGTCACACAGAAGTAATACCACCTGATAGGTGTTTCCCCTACCTTAGGAGATATTAGTAAAGATAAATGCAAATGTATGCCCAAGTTTGCATTAAGAGGCATATAGAAAGACAATTATTGTAACTTCTCCAACTATACTGCTACTATTCTTGAGTGCCTTAATTAAATTATTATATAAATTCTACTATTTGTTACAAATGCCACTTCTTTTTCCTTTCTTACTATTCCTTGTACTATTCTTATTCATGAGTTATTATCTAACTCCCATATGCTGTGCACCTTATTCTCTTTTCACTATATATACTGCATACCTTGTTCTACTTTAGGACAAGGTCTTTGTTCTCTTCCTTACCTTGGTTCCACTTCTATACTTATAGTCTCATCCTTGACCTTTCAGTGTACCTCTTAGTATTTAAGACTTAGTCCTAGAATACTTGTTCTTTAGCTAGTTCTTGAGAATTTTACCTCTTTTACTCTAAATATTGCTTGACCTCAATGACTCTGAGTTTACTCATTCATTGTGCATCTCAATCCACAAACCAAAGTCCAACTATAGACATCTTCTATAATTGTCCCTTCTTGTTCATAATACTATCTCTTTTGTATTCATAATAGTACTTATATTTATACAGCTATAGTTAGTACCTTGCTACATACTTATTGTTAGTATACAATTTTTATCCACAGTTTCTATAAAGCCCACTAGTATAAGAAGTATAAGGAAATATGCATTTGAGTCCTATAGAAAGTAAACTTTGCAAGGCTAGTGGATCTTTTATTTCTTGGGTCTTCTTTGTATCCTATTTTTCTCTTATTTTGTATTTATTACTATTTGATGGCCATTTGTATATATATTACAAGATATAAGGCATGTTAATAATAGCTTAATAGCTTGATATTACAATATAGAGTTTGCTGAGATATTATCAATGCAGTAGTAGCTACCAGGTACAATTTAAGTATACTACATTCTACATAAAATAATAAATAGTATTTACTATATAAAGTATAATATAAATATTATATTCAAAATCTAGCAAATATATATACTGCTGCTGTAAGCATCAATGCAGTTTTGAGTTTCTGCTATGAACTCTGAATATAAAAGGCAATTTCTAAAAATATTTCCCACTTCTAAAATGCCTTTGTTTTAGAAATAATTTATACTAGCAGGGGTCTTCCAATCTCTACTTCCACAGCTTCTACCATACTATTACTTTGATAGTATGAATAGTAATATTGCTGTACAAAATGCCTAGTAATAATTTCTTACATTTTTAGACATAAGCTAATTGGTCAAGTTATGTGTCTTTTACACCTGAATATGTGATGAGTATTTTTTGATGTAATGCTTGAGCCTAAATCAATGTAGGAGAGTGTAAGGAAAATATGTTACTATTTTCCTTGTTTTTGTCTGGGTTTTCACAGGTAATGCAAAGATGTGAAGAGGCTTTAGATAGTGCCTATTGAGATGTCCAAAAGTAAGCTTAGCAACCAGGCCGGATAGATGACCAATCATGCATAAAAGACTAAGACAGCATTCTAAAATTGGGAGCTGAAGTGCCCAAGAAAACTGGAGCATCTGGGACAGTCAGATTGGCCAAGATAAGCTGAAATCTAATATGTCTAAGCCAAACAGAGTAGAGCTTACAACTAGCAGATTGGATAAGGCAAGGTTAAAGCTAGTCAGATACCCCCAATCCAAGTAGACTGAGTACTGAGCAGTAATTTCTAGTATCTAGAAACTTTTGATAGAAATGTTGGATATGTAAATATGCTTTCTTGTGTCTAAAAAGACCTTTGTTTTTTGTAAATGTATAATTGCACCTAGTAATACAGGAAAGTTATATCATGAGCAAGTAAATTAGCAATATAAAAACAAGAAGTTAAAGCAATCTCTTGCATATAGATTGAAAAATTATTTAGTTGGCTGCAAATGCCTGAAAAATAATACTAGTTCTAATGATAAGAAAGATTTGGATAGACTTGGAGGTTATTAACATACATTGATTTACTAGCCCCATTTGTCAATTCTGAGCTATTGTCCAAAAGGCTCTCTATACATTTAAACTCCACTATATACTATTGACTTAGAGGTCTAGTTTGGTTTTGTTCTGCAACTCTTAGTTTTGTATTAAAAATATCTTAGTGAATTTATCAATATTAACATTACAAAAGACTCTATACCAGAAACTAAATACTCCAAAATCACACCTCTGGCAATAACTTGCTATCTCATACTATTGCTTTATAATATTATAACTTATTGGATTCCAAATTTGCCAAAAGTTTGGTTTAATTCCATATTAATAATGTATAAATTTATACAATCAATTATAATAGTTACAAGTTATTACAAGCAAAAGTAGATACTAAATATATATATTTTCTTAGTATATATATAGTCCAAAATTTTACATTTCAAATATCTTATAACAAATATTTGTTATTCCATGCTATACAATCAAAGTATATAACAAGTCTATCCTTAATGCTATCAGCAGTTTTCTATAATATTTTGTGTTTGACTATTTTTTTGCAATAGTAAATACTTATTAAAACTACATTATAAAAGATATACCTATATTCAGAGTATAGAATAAATAATGTAGCTCAAAAGCAATTAATATCAAATGTTTAGTAAGCTAGCCATAGATATTTTTAGTTGTAGTATAGGTTTGAGAATTATTAATTAGCCAAGCAAATTCTGTTGGTTAGGCTTGATTATGTAATTATATTAGCCTGGAGAATCATAAAGCTATACCAAAGCTCTAATTCTTAAATAACTTCCAAGTTAATACTATAAGCTTATTAAAAAAACTATACTATAATAGTTTTATCTCTATATCTATTATATATATGTTAGCCTTTGTAACAATACATTTTATCATTTAATAGAAAACCAATAAGGGTAATGTTAATACTCTAAACAAATTGCTTCTAATACTTTATGTCAGAGTCCTATCTATTACTATATATTTAATGAATTATTAGCAAAGCCCTATGGAATTTATTAACAAATATATAAAAGGCCCAGAGACTAAAGAAACACTTTTGTAATTTCAAACCATATATACTAATTGCTAGTTTTAGTACAATTATACTTTGACCTTAGAAATAGTAATCTACTTCATTTAAAATATTGCTCAAAATTCTAGAGTATTAAGAAAATTTAGGCATAAGAAAATTCAGGCATAGTGCTATACAATGTCAATAAGTTATAGTCTTTGACTAATCTAAATAAAAGTGCCAACTAAATATATATTATAAGGAATTTGTGTTAGACTTACTGCTTTGGGTTTGTCTATAGTATTACTTGTATAATACTTATAATTCTAAATAATATACATTAAATATATATATTATCTGTATTCTTGACTATGTCCTCAAAGAATCAAACACATAGCAACTGCTTATTGATGCTATTTTTTGACTATCTTGGCTAAGTTTTCTTGGTATTCAGAAGTATTAGTATTATAATCCCAATCAATCTTAGTATATAGCAAAAATTTGCTTAGATTTGAAGCAAGTTGTCCTGCCTTTATATGCAAGAATTGCAAAGATTATTGAACATTAAGATAGTCCCTAATACAGACCCAGAATTGGACTGCTCAATTGTAGCATTATATAAACCAATATTGAGTATATATAATTATCAAAAGTTGTGCTTTGTATTGTTTGCTTATTAATTTTTTGAAATTTTTTTACTTAACACAGAATGCATTTCATGGAAATTTCTTTCTTTCCCCTTAGTATTAATATTTCTGCTAGATTTTAAGAGTATCAAAGATGAATTTAATATAAGTATTTAATCTGTATATTATACTTTATATCTTATGATTTTCTAGTTATATTTACACTTACAAGACTGGCTCAAGCTTACAATGATATTTAAAAAATTGGTGGAAAATTTAATGGATTCAAGTAATTTAACATTCCATATATTCTCCAATTCTATTTGGACACTCTTACATATAGTTGCCTATAATAGTATAATAACAAAATATCTTGCAATAGAGAAAAACTTTTTACTTACTACTATTTATGTTGTTGCAATGAAAAATATTGCCTTCAATGAAAGTGTATGGCTTAACTTTTCTTTGAAAATACCAATAATGCCAATAGAGTAAGCCTTAGTTATAAAGTTTTATTGTTAGTGACTATTAATTTCTATAATAGCTTCAAAGATAAAGACTCTTACTATCCATTAATTCAAGCTTGAATTTAATGCATTTACTATATTGTGGAGGAGATAAATGGCACGCTCGTGAAAATGACGCCAAGTTCACTTTCCGCACCGGCAAGTTTATTTCAAATCTTTGCATTTTATCTCTTTCCTTTTCTGTACACATCCGCCTCATGCAATATACCTTCAAACGACTGACAACCGGATGGCGCGAGACAATACGTTGGGCAAGGAAGTGGGCGCTTTATCCCTCTATGCACTGAGCTGCGAGCACGGCCTGGGCCACTGTGTAGCGCGACCGTCCCTTGAGCAAGGACGAGTCTGCTGCCTTCGCGCCCACATATGGACACCTCCTCTTGCCTCCTATCCTCGTTCAGCCGAAAATATCACACCACCTGGTCTAGGTAACCCTTTATTTGAAAACGGGCACTCTAGACACACACGTAAATATTTTGATTTATTTTTCCTGATTTCTTGGGCCTGGCGATGCAAGAGTACGTGTGCGCCAGAGCATCTTGTATATACGAACCGTTTGTAAATTTTGGGCTTCCCTTAGTCAATCAACCCTGGTGAAAATCGACTCTATTTATATCAATTCTGAGTTACGTCATCACAATATAATGCTGTGTGCTGCACGTCCTTCATCTGTTTTGTCGGCTACATGATTGCCTCTGATTTCAAAACCAACAAACTAGTGTTTAGCACTTTGTGCTTTCCAAAAATTAGCTGCGCAACAAGGTATACACCTCTGTTGAACACAAAACTTTTGTTCGACACGTGGCGCTGACGTTGCACACTGTACTTCAATTAGGTTTAAATTGTTTCAAATGTTTTGAGGTAAGAGGTCACTGTTGTAAGCACATCCCTGCATAATGGAATCAAAACTTACCTTCCACCATGCCCAAGGCCGCAGGTAAAACTAGAAAGGTCAAGACGACAAAGGCAAAGGCCGCAAGTGGCAAACCGACTTTTACATGTGCCTGCACAGGTGGTTGTAAAGGTCATACACGAGAGTTATCTGAAGCACTATACAAGAAACATGCCAAGTTCAGAGAGCTAGACGAGGCTACTGGCGAAGGCAACGTGGATGAATTAGCTTCCGAGTCTCTTCAGCAAGCTAGTAACGTCCAACATAGCGAACATGATGAGTTTGTAAGTTTTTCAGAGTATAATTCAAGTGGCATCGCTCAAATATATTATATACTTTGCTCAGCCTTCAAATTCTTTGCCTATTGAGCTTGCACCATTAGCTGAAGTGATTCCTCAATCATCCGAGTTGCAATCGCTTACCCCGTTGGCCCTTGATCACCCCAACCCACCTTTGCCAACCAGCTCCGGCGGCTTCGCCACGGACTCGGATTTACTAGATTCAGCTGCACAACAGTCTAAGGACCATCTCCATTGCGATCATGCCTTTGAGGAGTCTGAAGATGATGCCTCTGATCCTGATCCCAGATGCCTCGATTTAGATCCCAGCAGTGACCAGGATAGCAATGCTGGCGGTACTCAGGATCCTTCATTGGCACTGTTCTCAAATCTTGAAAGCGTTTTCGAAACTATCTGCCTCCAGGACTTGCTCATGGCTATTGAGTTCATCTGGGCGCTTCGGTCTGCATCACATGATGATCCTCATTGCAAAATGGATCAGAACACTATCCAATGGTTGAGGAACCCACCTACAATACCTTTCAACATTAACTCACTTCCTGATTTACGCCTTGGCCTTGATCTTTTTCTCGCTAATATGAACTCCTCCGTCAAATCCTTCAATGCCAATCAGGATGCAGTTCTACAACGATATCCAATGGATCATGTCCCTTCGTACGAGCAGATGAAACGCCATATCAGCGATATAACAGGGGTCGGTTCCGTTGTTCACGCTATGTGCAAGAACAGTTGTCTTGCATTTACAGGGCCATTTGCAAACCTGGATTGCTGCCCCAAATGCAATGAACCAAAACTATGTCCAAACACAAAGAAGCCTCAGCAGGAATTCCACACCATCTTGCTTGGTCTGGTTCTGCAAGCTCTATGGCGTGACGCCTCAAGTGCGAAGAAGTTCTATCATAGGCGATGGAAAACTTGGGAGATCATTTGCAAGCTTCAGATGAATTCTAGCAATCTCTCCTCCTACGACGACTTTTATAGTGGTAGCGACTATCTCGAGAACATCCGAAGTGGGAAAATTCAAGATAATGATATTGTTCTTATGCTCTCAATCGACAGTGCCCAGCTCTATGCACACAAAGCATTAGACTGCTGGATTTACCTCTGGATCATCATGGACCTCTTGCCCGATGAACGATATAAGAAACGGCATGTTCTTCCTGGCGGGTTTATCCCTGGCCCGAATAAACCAAAGAACCTCGACTCGTTCTTATTCCCAGGATTGCATCATGTCTGTGCACTTCAGATTGAAGGTCTACATATTTGGGATGCTTTCCGGGACCAAATGTTTATCTCGCGATTGTTTCTTGCCCTTAACACTGCAGACGGACCTGTGATGGCCTACTTGAATGGCCTAGTAGGGCATCATGGTAAATTTGGATGCCGTCTATATTGCCCTGTCCCAGGCAGGCATAAACCAAATGGATCCCACTACTACCCAGCCCTCATGAAGCCTGTCAACTATGTGATGCCAGGATGTGATCATGAAGGTCTGCCGTTTACCCTTTCAGCAGTTTCCTCATCTAATCTATATCTGTCCAACCTCAACTTTCTGCTCAAATCACCAAATGAAACTCAGTACACGAAACGGCGTTTAGAAACTGGTATAACAAAGCCCACAATTTTTCTAGGGTTTAATCCTAATCACATTCTCGGGATACCTGGATGCTTCGGTTCTGACATTATGCATCTAGGAACTTTCAACCTCGCGGACCTACTTGTCACATTATGGTGCGGCGCTCTTGATCATGATACAGATGATCTTCCTTCTAGCTGGCTGTGGGCTGTTCTCAAAGGTGAGATTTGGGAGACTCATGGTAGAGATGTTGCTGCTGCTACTCCGTTTCTCCCAGGTTCGTTTGATCGACCTCCTCGTAACATCGCTGAAAAGATTAACAGTGGTTATAAAGCCTGGGAGTGGTTGCTATACCTTTATGGATTAGCACCGGCTCTTCTTTATGGCATTCTTCCCAAGCCGTATTATTCTCACTTTTGCAAGCTTGTCCATGCAATGCGCATCATTCAACAACACCACATCCGTGCCGATGACCTGCGACTAGCTGGCAATCTTCTCGAATCATTTGTTAAAGACTTTGAAACCTTTTATTATCAACAAAGAGTGGGCCGTTTACATTTTTGTCGACAAAGTATTCATGCTTTACTACACCTCGCACCTGAGGTTACGAGAATTGGGCCACCAATATGTTCATCGCAGTGGACCATGGAGCACACCATCGGAAATTTAGGCGAAGAGATTCGACAGCCATCCAATCCCTACGCAAACCTATCACAACGTGGGCTGCTTCGATGTCAAGTAAACACATTAATGGCAATGTTACCCGATCTTGGTCCTCCACCTCCCTCTTTACCTCGAGGTGCTGTTGATCTTGGGCAAGGATATGTTCTCCTTCGTGCTCAAGATAACTATGATCGTCTCATGCGTCCCCAAGAAGCCAGTGCACTTTTGCATTATCTCAGCAGGGCAGCAACGGAGGCCAGCTCCGTCAACTATGACTCATGGTGTCCAAAGGTCACCCAATGGGCTCGGCTTCAACTTCCAAATAGTCAAGTGGCTAGGTCTCGCTGGAAGGAATGCCTCAAACCCTTGGGAAAGCTCCGAACTGCTCGTAACGTGAAGGTAGGAGTCCATAGAACAAATTTTGGGCACATGCTAATTCTAGAATATTCTTATGATTTATCTAGTTCATCGCAGACAATGGCATTGCTAGCTTTGGCGAAGTCCTGTACTATTTTTGTTGTAAGTGCCAAAATACCATTCTTCCACTGGCCATTCTTTCAGCCTATTCCGAACCTGATCCCGAACTACTGGTAGCCTCACACGGGACATTCATTTCTTGCAAGCATCTTGGGGACAATTCCATTCAAGTTATTGATGTCTCTCATATTCAATCTGTTGTAGCAATAGTGCCTCACAAATTGGAAAAGCACAGAGCCGGAGAAGAACATTATTTCCTAGTAGAGAGACCCGGGCTAGATGTGGTTCGTCTAGGGGGCATGGAAACAAACCTTGATTGATGTCATAACTCCGTTATAACATATTAAAACTTCATGTTTTCTTAGTAATACGTAGTCTTTTGTACAACCTTATCTGACACCTTGTCCTCGAACCCCCATAGAAGCATTGCACAATTCACACCTTCTTCTAGTCATGCCCTTAGCGTTGCCAATCACTATAACTCAAGGCCCTCCTCGAAAGGCCGACATCCTACTTGATTCAACTTGCTTCAGCAGTGCTGACTTTGACAATTTGTCGGACTTCGATGCTGACTCGGACACCGATACCGACTCCGACGCTGAGTCACACAACCATCTCTTCTTCAATCTCTCCAAATCTATCGACATGGCCACTAAGAGGAGAATGCAAGACTCGGAAGCGCAGGCAGATATTCAATGGAGGGCTGGCCTGTGCAACAATGCTCTTGATACGGCGGCTTGCTACACTCATCCCACCTTCCCTCAACCTTTATTTTTTACAACTCTTTTGCAACCTCAATGCTTCAAGGCATACATCGCGAACGAGTTTCCTTCTGTCACCTTGATGAACCAATCTCACCTATTGACAAGCACAAGCACAAGCACGAACAGGGAGCCCCTTCGCAAAGAAGTCAACGCAACCGTAGCAAACACCCTCCTTGGTACTGATATCCCAAACAACCTTGCCACATCTGAGTGGATCCGAAATAATGTCTTTCCTGACTCAGAACTTCCTGTGGTATTCAACAATGAATGTCTTAATAATGTCATTGAATGCTGGGACCTGTCTACACAGAAGTTTTCCCACTTCCCAGATGCCACGCTGGAGCACACCGTCCAGGATTGGCTCAACCATCTGGCCCATGTCTTAGGAATCAAGCATAACCTCATTGTGCCCGCGCCTGAGGAGGAGCTCATGCCCACGCCTGAGGAGGAGCCCATGCCCGCACCTGAGGGGCTCACACCCACGTCCAAGGAGCTTACGCCCATGTCCGAGGAGTATACGCCCACACCTGAGCAGCTCAAGCCCACATCTGAGTGCAAGGAGGAAGTCGATGATAGCAGTGAAATAGGAGATGATCAAGAAGTTATTCTGGACAATGGCGTGGAGACAAAGGGATTCATTGTTGCGAACACTGAAGACCGTTCTTTCAGCATGATATCTCATCAGCACTCACCAACTGGTGGCTATCGCCCCCGCAAACCCGATATTATCCTCCTCAACAGAAGCCTTCGTCACTTCTTGCATGAAAAAGGTCTTCGGCCTCATTGGCACCACATCGAAGCGGTTTTGGAGGTGTCCTCATCTGCTCCACATGAAGAAATGGTTAGGCAGATTCTAGAGAAGATCACACTAATGTTTGAAGCCCAACCATTCCATAGATTTGCAATTGGTCTCGCCTTTCGGGGTACTACCTCCAAGAAGGTGGATTATTGTTTTGTGTTGGTGGATTGATCTGGCACCTGCATATTGCCATGGTGCAGCATTGACGGCTACAATGGCATCAACCTTGCCCGCATCATTTTTGCACTCTCATACGCCAAACCAGAGCTGCTCGGCTTCGACACCTCAATGACAAAAGACATCCTATCTGGCAATGTCACCA
>QFFD01000597.1:0-11240 GCA_003314615.1 Pholiota microspora
GCCACCCTCAGCAATAAAAGTCCCAATTCATCTCCCCACGCTTCGCAAACAATAATACCCCCCATACCCCCGACTCCAACCTTCCCACCCCCGGTCCTTGTTTCGCCCAACCCTTTCGGTGCAGACCCTGTAGCCAATCCGTTTGCGGACAACAATCCTTTCGAAGATTCTTCTCCCCCAACCGCCGTCGTCGCCGCTGCTGCAGGAGCAGGAGTTTTCGCAGCGGTTGAGTATATCCGACGACCATTTAACCCCAGCCTGGCGGACGAACTTCAAGTGACACCTGACGATGGTGTCCGCGTGCTGCAGACATTTGATGACGGCTGGGCGCTCGTAGAAAAAGTATCTCTTGCTGATGGGAGCGACCAAGCAGGTCATGGAAACTATGGGAAAGGTCTCATTCCGATAGACTGCCTCCGCGACCCCGGTCAGACCCTCCCCTCATTTTTCGCCGTGAAGCGTGTGAGCAACTACAACTACGCAGAGTCGACACGTACCGTCTCGAGCGAGAGTCCATTCGCGTTTAGTGCGTTCTAAGGTACGCCGTTTAGCGCGTATGTGATGTGGTTCTCGATACTAATGCGCATGGACTAGTCGCCAATGTGTATTACCGAAACAATTGGACAGTTTATTTATACCCTAGATTATCATTATTTGAAATTGCTTTCATTTAACCATACCTTTCCTCTTCCCTGCTTGTGTTATATCGCTACGTATTCAAAATCCTCGTTTCCCATATTCGGTCGCGGCTTCGCCAAGGCTTTAACCTTCTTCTCTGTGATGGTGATATAGCTGGTTGGGCCTTTCGATTCTCCATATGCGCATGTATCATCTTCATCTCTCTGTGTTTTCTTCTTGTTCCACCTCTCCTCATTGTTTACTACTCCCTTCGACGAGCTTAGCAACGCTAGTCGGGGCTTCTTTTCTTCTACGACATACTAACTTTGTGTACATCAAATGCCCAGGACGTGTTCTGTCTCCATGTCGTGGATATGGTTGTGAACCGGGAAAATATTTTATTTGCGATTTTATACATACACTAAGACGTATCGTGACTCTAGACTACTGATCTTCTGATGTTGTTCTAAGGGGTTGGAAGTCTTCACAAAATGAAATTACCAATTTGCCGACGATATCAGTGTAATGGAAGTGCATCAATAAGATCATGATTGGGAGAATTCCACTAGTCTGGTGAACCAAGAAGAGAAAACTTAATCTGATTATCTGCGGGGTGCCAAAAATTCACCGTTGAAGATACTTAACCCAAACCCCGATGCATCCGGACTTTTTCCTTCTCATCCCCTCCTTATTTGAGACCCAAATCCCCAGGATATACAATGAAATATCCCTTGGCTATACGTTTATATCGATTGTAGAACCATGTAGGCGCTGTATCATTTACACCGGAGTAGGGCTCGGCATCCGTATTTGGTATATACACTGCCTAATTTAGTAATATTGAAGCAGATTGATATACGATTAGTCAGAATCTCCCAAACTGGGTTTTAAAAGCCGACGAGAACTTGATGAGCATTGAGAACGCATAACAGTGCTCAGGAATCTGACTTACAAAGCTTTTTACAGTCAAGAACCCTTGAGACTGGTTGGAGTGAAAGAATGTAGAATGATTCTGGTTGGTAAGGTTTGCTTGATGTTCTGTTTACTCAGCCAAAATGCGTCTACGACTGAGAGGAGAAGCGATTTCAGTCAAGGTAGGAGCGTGCCGAAAACATTCCTGGCATTTGTCACGACAGTTAGGGCAATGAAGAACTTATCTCTCTCCGAGTCCATATAAAAGACCTGTATCTTTCTACTGACATCGCTGTTCCAATCTCCTATGTCTGCCTCCCCAGTGTCTAATATTCCCTCTAGTACACCGTCGGGCCTTGCTCGCTATCGCTTACTATCTCCACGCGCTGGGGTACATATCTCGCCAATCGGACTCGGAGCCATGAGCATCGGCGATAAATGGTCATCTTTGGGACTGGGTTCCATGAACAAGGAGTCCAGCTTCGAACTTCTGGATGCGTACTTCGACCTTGGAGGAAATTTCATCGACACCGCGAACTTATAGTAAGTAATTTGCAGCTTTCAGAGGTCGCGTGGAGTTACTGAATACTTATGTATTCGTCCAGTCAAGAAGGTTCATCCGAGCAGTTCATTGGTGAATGGGCGGAGCAGCGCGGCATTCGAGATAGGCTCTTTATTGCGACTAAGGTAAGCTTTGAAATTATATTCGTTTTTTCAACAAGGCATACCAATTGCGCTACGCATCAGTACAGTAACAATACGCACCCACACGATCCCAGTCACACTGTACTGTTGGCAGGGAACAGCTCTAAATCCTTGCATGTAGCAGTAAATGGCTCCTTAAAACGCCTGAAGACGGATTACATCGATCTCCTTTACGTTCATTTCTGGGACTGGAGCACATCTGTCGAGGAGGTTATGCAAGCATTACACAACCTCGTTCAACAAGGAAAGGTGCTTTATCTGGTGGGCTTCATTCTAAAGGACTATTGTTGGTACTGTTTGCATATTGAGACTCACACGTCGTGGTATCATTTTAGGGAGCATCCGATATGCCAGCCTGGGTTGTGGCGAAAGCGAACCAATATGCGCGCGACCACGCGCTGACGCCATTCGTGATTTACCAAGGGCTATGGAATGTCATGGATCGTTCTTTTGAAAGAGAGATTATTCCCATGGCACGCTCCGAAGGCATGGCGCTCGCGCCCTGGAATGTTGTTGCCGGTGGAAAATTACGCTCTGACGAGGAAGAGGAAAAGCGCGCGGCCAGTGGCGAACAAGGACGCGCTATAATGGGCGTGGGCTGGAAGCGGAATCAGGACGAGGTTAATATGAGCCGTGCACTTGAGAAAGTAGCTAAAGAAATTGGGGCGAAGCATGTAACCTCAGGTACGTTCATGAATCTTCAACTACATTGCTACTCACTGCCACGAACAGTGGCCATTGCGTACCTTCTGCACAAGACATCTTTCGTTTTCCCTCTCGTAGGCGGGAGAAAGATAGAACATCTAGAAGCCAATCTTGAGGCCCTCGACATACGTCTCACTACAAAGCACATTCAATATCTCGAGAGCATCATTCCTTTCAGTCCGGGCTTCCCTGCCAGTGTAATCGTAAGCATCATACAGTTCAAATTGTGAACACAAAAAACTCACATTTTATGACAGGGCACTGATAGATCCGGTATATTCGAAGTATTCACGCCCAATCCTGATTATGAAGGGAACCATCTCTTGAAGCCAGCACCTGGGTCGGAACCGTTCGTTACGTTATTTAACCGCCAACTGAGAAGCTCGGTACTATAGATCCGATGCTTTGAATTTATGATAGCAGCCTTTGGGTATATGAATATTATACTTGTATCTGTCGCATGAGCTGCAAGTTAGTAAAGAGTACAATTCAGCTGGGATGATCCCACATCCTCAGTCTCCAGATTCACTTATTCAACCTCCACATCCCGTCCTTGACAACCACCAAGCCTTCTCTCCTCGCCGCTTCCATGAACGCAGCCAACTGCTCTATTGACCGATCATAGCCAGGAGCGAACTTCAGCATCGTTTGGACGCGATCCAAAGGCAGGGTACCCAGATTCGTGAGCATGCCTTCAATGAACTAAGGGACAGCGTGAGCTTGTTAAAGAGATAGAATAGAATAGAATATACATGTTACACACCTTCCAATAGACCCGCATCTGCTCTGCCTGTTGATCAGGAGGAGAAATCAGAGTGGAGATTTCCTCTACCATCGGAACTGGGAATATAATGAGCCTCGGTGCTGAGAGCAAAATAATTTTCATACTGAATCTACTCTCCCTTGCTGGCCCGTCTATGTCCTCTCTTTCCAGCAATATGAATGTATTCTCGGGATCTTCTTTCAGGACGCCGCGATCAACCCATGTCGAAAGGGCACGGATGGCGGCGCTTCGCGTGACTGACCCAACGCCAGCAATCAGTTCTTCCAAGGTCCAGACATCTACAGAATCAACAATGTCGCGTAATTAGTGATGTTCGACAATGACACCACAAGAGAAGTGTACTTTTCTGCGAAAATAATTCGATGAATGCAGCCTCCAGAGGGGGAACTTCTACCTCCAATGTTCGATCTTCGAGCTCTATGGTGAGCTGCACAGTTCCGAGATGTGGCAACCACTTGAGTTTCTTGTCTGGCTTGAAGACGGTAAATTCGTGAGCATATTGCTCCTGAAATCTTGACAGAATTTTATTAGCAAAATGACGTTGATAAATTTTTGGACGCAAACATACTGTTGAAACTGGCCAGGCATGACCATCTCGCTTGACTCCAACGCCGGCCAAAAATGTCGGGAGATGATGGTCGGATGTACGACTGACTCTTTCTGGGACTGCACATGCACATCGATCCGCTTCGAGTCAGTCATATCCTTGAGCATAACCTCGCAGACTTGCAGAGCGGCTTCCCCAAACCGGATTTTCAAGATCTCGATATTGCGACGCTGTATTTCCACATAAGACGCCGATCGAGTGACATGAATATGGAAACTTACCTCACGTTCGACCCGGTCACCACTTTCCATCATGGAAAGAAGCCGTTGCGCAAGGAGCACCTGCAGCTCCTTTACGAATAGGTCCTTGGAATCGTAGATGCTGACCAGCGTACTAATAACGTCGCTTGGCTTGTTAGTCCGGAATTCTGGAAAATGCATCAGGAGTATTAACAATTTGGGATATCGAAACAAGGTACAAATGGAGTGAGACATGCAAAATGAATTGTACTTACCAGGACCAGCATCAATCGGTTCCGGCTCCCAATTTGGGTCACCATAATCCTCCAGTTCAGGCTGTTGGAGTGGTACAACTGGCTCATTTTCGTCGACCAGAGCGTCGCCTGTATCGTCATCGCCTACAAGATTGGCGACAATACTTCGAATCGTATCAGGTCTCTCCCTGAACGATATCAACAACAGAAAATATTTTGCGGTCAAAGGAAGGCGTACCGTAAATATCGGCGGATGGGGTCAGCAACCTTGAACAACAACACACCTGGTGGATCAATGATGCGCAGACATTTGATGGTTGCAACATATTGCTGCAGGATGAGCCGTGTATCTGCGCCAGGATGAAGAAGACGTTTCGCGTTGCTAGAGAGGACATAAGTTCATGTATGACGAGAACAATGAGGAGAGGTACTTACGCTTTGCGTAGCGCTTGAACGAGGTCAGATCGCTGGTCAACACGCTGAAGACATTCTTTCAGGTCTTGTAGAGCACCCATAGAGTCAGGGAAGTCGATTATAATGTCAAAAATCTCTCTGGTGCGTAAATCACAAAGCGTCTTGTTAATATGAAAATCAAACCGTGAGCCCGCTCCTTGGAGCATCGCTTTTGCCTCATCGGCTAGAATAACAGAGTAAGTTAGCATACATAAGAAGGGATCATGCCCATCATACCCGTCGAAGCTCCTTGTGCATACACGTGTAACATCCACGGCACGACATTATCCGTCATCCACACCCTCAATTCCTCCAGCATCGGCCGCGCCCATTCGCCTGTGCAACTTTCTAAAACATGTTCCTCGATCCTTTCGTAGGCCACACTCGCAATCGCGCTCTCGTACCGCTCAATGAGGCCCAAGATTTCGAAGTGCTTCCAAACAACACCATGATCGGTGGGTCCCGGCGACCCAAGAAGTGACGAGCACAGAGATTTAAAGCCGACTGCGAATGAGGGTGGGAGCGAGGAAAAGAGGTGAGTGTGAAAGTTGAGCGTATATGTTGCAAATAGAGTTGGCCCAAAGCTGTGTCGCTCTCAGAAAAAGTATTACGAGCATCAGAGATTGCACTCACTCATTCGGAGGAGCCCAAGCTCTGTACCATTGCATTAAACGCGACACGAGAGCGTGTAATGTTTCAGGCGAGTTATCGACCTTACAGAGAATTCAGCATGTAAAATTATGTGATTAGGAGGCAACAAACCTCGTAAGCTTTCATGAATTCGTTGATCTCTCTCTCGATGAGATAGAATTGCTTTCGCATGTCCTCTGGTACGGTTTGTCAATGTATCATGAGTAAACGGTTTAGTCTTACCAAGAAAACTCTCCAGTAACGCCGGCATCTTTCTGCAGTGGCTGACCACAGCAAACGCCGGTCGAGCAAGCTCTATGTTCTTTCCTACCTTCGCCAAAGAAAAGACGCGTAAGTGCTCTGTATGTCTGTTCGCACAGATCCGTTTCACCGTACGGGCTCCCATTTGAATGCAATCGCACTGAGTTGATGTCCATTGGATGCAGGTATCTCAGAGAGATATCCCATGCCTAGTATACAATCAGCCTGATTCAAGAGAGAATGCAGAACTATCAGATACCTCGCTGAAAGCGATTAGCCCAGAGATTCCTGGAGCATCTGCGTTCAGGCGCTGGAACGATTCCTGCCATTTCGCAGATACCTGAGATCTGAGGGCTTCCGTAGCCATAAATCTGCCACGAGGTTTGTCAAAGGATATTCAATAGATTCAAGGAGGAGCGATAGAGAAGCAAGTGAGAAGAGGAGAAAGAAAGTCAGATAGCGTTCAACTTTCAATATGTGAAATATAGACACGTGACATACGCGCTACGCGACCTTCAATTTCAAATTAAGCGCCTTATAAACAACCCTCGTACTTATGTACATCAGGAGACGTGAATGTGGTCGAGAAGTTAAGCAAATTTATTTGTATTGCAATGAAAAATATGGATCGAAGGCTATAGGCCCGGACTACATGGCGAGCAAGTCCCTTCCCCGTTCGTCGAGAATTTCAACACAGACACCATCGCTTCGAGAGTCCATGAATCTGTACCGAACGTCGGTGGGAATGAGTTCCAATGAGTCTGACGGATAATTACGCAATTTGACATGAATTTTACTGATTGGCCTTCGTAATACAACTTGTCCACCTTCCCCCATGTTGTCGCCTTGCACGGTTCCTTGTGATATCTGAGCAAGAGCCAACCAGGAAAAGGTGCGTCGACCACAGAATTCCAGCGTTCTGAGGCGAGGCAGAAACTCTGCGCCGGCCTGACTGGAACTCAGCATCGGGATCGCAAGGAGGTGAAGTAATCCAGTAGACAGGATCGGCGCAATGCATTCAGTGAAAATAGCCAAATGGGTGACAGTAGGCACCTCTTGCAAAACATGAATGAGACTGGCGTCAATCATACGCGTATTCGCTGCATTTAATCGAAGCCCAAAATATTTTAGAGGGGACTGGGAGCGTCCGAAGAGGCCAGATAGGCTGGAAACAGGCAGGTTATCCATGGAGTCGGAAAAGTCGATTTCGAAACGCTCCAGGTTCGGGAGGACGAGATGTGTGAATAACAGATCCAGCTTGGCGGAGATGTCGCCATAAGGGTGAATGGACAACTCTTTCAGAGCGAGGTTTGTGATTTGGGAGGGGGCCAAAGGGAAGATCCCAATGCTCCCGGATATCCTGGCGAACTTACAACGCACCAAATGCTGCCCCATACGCAAGAGACCCATGATGTCAGCCAAAAAAATATCGGTGGCTTCGAATGTTGTGAGGAGGTCCCATTGGATGGGTATCTTCGCCAGGGATATGTTTGACACTTCGACATGGTGCAGCGAGGGCGTACGCCCGACTCCGAAGTTGTCGATGGGCGAAGACCACGCTGAGTCGGTTGGTGGATGCAGGAAAATCTCTTCGAGGGATGGGAGGACTTCGAGACCGTGGATGAGGGTCTTGTAGTGGTGCGTCGCGATACGCAGCGTCAACTGACGCCAGCGCGAATAGCAACCGCGAATAAGAGTAAAAAGAGGTGACACCGTATGGGCTGCATATGTTCCGAAAAAGCTGAGACTGATCGACAGAGGTAGTTGGCCTGTACGACGTAACCATTGTCGCGTCAGCTCTGTGTATGCGGGGACGTTGGAAGAATCGTATAGATGTACGTGGAGGGACGTCCAAAGCTGGGGCGTCGACAACGCGATTCTCCGCCATGTATGGCAGACTGATGCGAGGAGGAGGGGTGCAAACCGGATGGGCGTCTTGGTAGAGGGGTGTTGGAAACTCCCGTTTTCACTAGCATTGTCTTCAAGATACGAGATGAAGATTTGCGAAGCAATCTCCACGGGCATGTGATGAATGAAAGGATCATGGCGTAGATTTATATGCGACTTTAACGCCCGTTTCTTGTATTCAACCTCGCTCGTAGACGCTGCAAGATTTGATGGTGGTTCTGAGTCGATTTTAGCTAAGCTCAAGCAGGCTTCGCATGGAGTGCCTCCGGAATTGGTCGTGCATCCGGTAGGATCGTATGCATTGTGTTTGGGAGACGCCGTAGGTAAATCACAAACACTTGTGATGGCCATGTTCCACAATAGATTTGTACCTTGGATATCGCGTGTTTTAGAACTGAGTCACACTTGCTTTGGGGATTCTTTCCTGCGGGGTATTTCACTGGTCGCAATGAAGTGTATCTCGGTGGGAGTCGCTGCTAGCAGTTAACTTTTAGGGGCTTTATAGAGAGGAAACCACTAATGTATCGGCGAACCTGAGCGAAGCAATGTTTTTAGGATAACGACATATACGACTGAAGTGGACTGAAACATGCTTACTTGAAACTCAAGCTTTACAGGTGGAAGTTCGAGGGAAATGAACGGCTGGCACTTGATAGTGAGGAACAAAAAGAAAAAGCGAAAGGGGAGAGACTATCAGACACTTATAATTAGACATTTATAGGTCATGATTCCGGCCGACATTGACACAGCGGTGTCATTTCTCCCATATCTATATCCTTCTGACCGGGCACGATTGAATGTTTGCTACAGTCTGGTATCAGAAATACCGCGTGGCCTGAGAACACCAGGATGCTATGATGATAGAGTATTAAACAATGGACGCAAAGACGAACAAAAGACATCTACCGAACTCTATATGACCTTCTGGTAGTCCTTGAGATTTCCTAAAAGCTTGCTCCACCGCCCATCGTGCCAAGAAGCAATATCCTTCCACTCCTTGCTTTCTTCTCCCCATATACACCTCCACCACATTGCATGGGCTGCGACGATGAAATCCGCCCAGCACGGGCTAGCCCCTAGCAAGAACGGACCGGTACTCTTCGAATACCATGAATCGACTCGCCCCAACCCTGCCTTGATCTTTGCCCATTCCACTTCACTATCTCGGCCCTTCGGAACCATGTCCTCGAGTGTTCGCCCAAATTTCTCCTCTGTCATGCGCCGAAAATAAGCTGCGCTTCGGGCATTGAGTCGGCGAGATTCAGGAGCGTAGATGAAATACCACAAGCTTATCAGTTGTTGGACATAGGCAGAACTGAATGCGATCTGGAGTCCCAGTGTGTTGTCTGGGAACAGCTTGGGTGTGGAAGGATAAGTTGTTTCGGGATATTCGGCGATCTTGAGTGAGTCTGCTAGATACATCCCTGTCAAAGGATCGTGTATAGCTGGGAGGGTGTAGAAAGGTGCCCGATGTCCTGTCGGAGCGATACCTAATTTTTTGCAGTGTTCTTCGATATTAGGGAATTCGACCCATTCAGTTTCGTAAGGGATTCCTTTGTAATTCAAAGAGAATCTGGAGAAACAAAATCGATAAATAAATGTGCACATGATACGAGAACAATTCGACTCACCTTGTTTTCCAAGTGTTTGGAGACCATGCCCGCTCAGGAATTTTGGACGGTATATCGTAGAATGTGATGATATTTTTGACATTGGAACATAGACCGCGCTGTGACACCTTTCTTGCCTTCGATAATGCTATTCTAGTTCTGTATAAAGCGAGTCGCACCATCTGCATAGCGTATGAAGATGCAATTTCATTCAGCGAGAGCCGCACGCGTCGCTAGTGGAAGCATTATAAATGTTTGAGCGCACTTAATTATTATGAATTTTGGACTCCGATTTGACTCCGAATGAACTGTTTGTTTTTGCGTTTTATATTAGTCTTTTGCTCGGACCTCTAGAAGGAATGTAGCGGAGTCTGCACAGAAAACACGAAGCTAAATCAACCCGTTTGCAAACCTGAGGACTTTGGCAAGCCAAGATACAGGCCGAAAGCTCGCGCATTGAAAAGTAAGTGTCAGGAGTCAAAGCATACTGGATACATGTTTAGGGAACGCAGAACGCTATTCATTCGCTGTGTCTATCTCGTTTGGATCTCGAAGCTTGCAAGGGGTGGCACGGATGTGTATTCGCTCATGTGGAGGGTGGAACTCTCCTGTTTTATTGGTACGTATCCGTCAAGTATTCACTTCGATTCTTCGTTGGGAGATTGACTCCATCCTGTGGTCAGAATTTACCGCCCTCGGGGATACTCTAGGGCAGGACGATATTTATATCTGCAACGTGCATTCAATATCCGCTATCTAAATTATCTGGTACACGCATCCCCCAAAAGTCAATCTCTGTGAAGTCCCGCGCGCATTCGCTCAGATTGTAACTCCCACCAAAAATTGGCGTAACTCTAGTACCCGCCTGCATGCTATTGTAATTGTTATGCACTCAAATCAAGCCAAGGTTCATGACTCAGACGATCGTGAGCACCATTATCGTTCAAGACTGTGGCTAAAATTGACTTTCCATGGAAGTTGTTCGTGCCGTCTCATGGCCGCGGAGCTACGTGCCACATTGATGGTTGATTTTCAAGAATAGGCGCCCATGACTATCCAGGGTTCCATGCGTTTTTTGTGTTCACCCGCGACCACCATGGACATGGGTACTCCTCCCTCCAGCAAAAATTTTCAGTATATCTTCAATCATGTTTTCATGCCTCCCAAACTGCCCCAAAGCGATGATGCTCGACCGAACGAAGGCGACATTGCCCTATGCGAATTAGCATACGACGCTGCGCTTAAATTTTCCCCATACTTATCGACACAGCAGCAAAAATCTTGGGCCCCTGTAATCAAGATGCTGCATAGCCTGATCATCACTACTCAAATCTTTTCAAAGGAATATCTCGTCGGAAGAATATTGGAGCTCAAAGATAACGGTCAGTTTTAATGGTACTATTGATGGTAGTATAAAAGCGTATTGATTCTATCCTATTCCATGTAGATGTCCTTACTCTTCACATTCGCGCGCAGAACGCTGGTCTCATAATACGCAGAAGCGAGAGTTACATGACCTTCGAAGCATTTGAGGCGTCCCCACTTCCCGAAGCCGTCATGGCGGCGGAAGGAAAACTTATCTGCTCGTACCCTGGCCCCGCCATTCAAGTTCCT
>QFFD01000600.1:3400-35307 GCA_003314615.1 Pholiota microspora
AAAAAAAAAAAAAAAAAAAAAATCAGAGATTAGACACAGTGGCATAGTGGTGGAGGACAATATTAATAATGAGCAGGTTGTTTCTATGGACACTAGTAGTAGTACTGCATTAAGATATAATGAGATCAACCCTCTATAGGAGCAGTCTATTTGTGTTAATATTCTATGTCCCTTGTACTATTGAAGGGTAAAAGAATCTGCTTCTAGGATATATATCATTAATACTGCAGCTAGCAACTGACCCATAGAGGCTATATTACTACTATAGTAGCACAAACTAGGTAAGGAGAGACTCTGTGTTTATTTTACTCTGCCAGAAGGAAAAGGAGGCAGAGCAAAAGCCAATGGATTCTGATACAGAAAGTAGAAGACATACAATAATCTAGTTGGCTGCTTGCCTGGAGCAAGTGTACACTTATACTTGAAATACTAAGCAAAGATGTGTTTGCAAGTTTGATGTTATGTATCACAGAAGTATAGATAATCAATTTACTATTATATATAGTCTAAAGTGTTCAAAGTATGAAGCAATAGGAGTATGGCCTAAAATACACCAGGTCAAGCATATAGTATGGCTCAAATACTTAGCTGCAAATAAAAGCCACTGTCTGCCTGATGTAGATAATAGTAGTATAAGACTTTTGCTAATACTCTTGAGTATTAGAAATTGATGCCCTCAATCTCTAAAGTATTGGAAAAAATTCTTCCAAGCATCTGTATATAAATCAGTAGCATATTTACACTTACTAATATATATAGTCTATAGTTTTGCTGCCAGAACTGAGAGAAGTTTGCCCACCTACATAACAATATCATTACATAATGGTACTATTAAATTTAGCTAGTTTGTCTAATTCTGTAGATATAAAAATTATTCAGATTGACCTACTAGAAAGTACCAAACTATTACCTATGCTTTGTTGTACAAACTAGTATCTTCAACTATGACTACTATCTACCTACATAGAACTAGACAAGTATTAGTTAAAAAAACACCTAGATTATAACTAGTAGATATATTGAATTATATTGCAAAAGGTCTAAACACATTTGAGTTAGTATATCACTTTAAGTAGAGAAAATAGTTTATATGCATACAAGAAACTTCTATAAAATATGATCAGATCTATATATTTAAGTTGGCCAGACTAATACCAGTCATTACTCTGTAACCTTTTGTAATGTGATTTAATATATCTACTAGTTATAATTCAGGTGTCCTTTTAATCAACATGTGTTTAGTTCTATATAGGTGGATAGTGGTCATAGTTAAGGATACTAGTCTGTATAATAGAGCATAAATAATAGTTTGGTACTTTCTAGTAGATCAATCTGAATAATTTTTATATCTACAGAATTAGACAGACTAGCTAAATTTAATGGTACTATTATGTAATAATATTGTCCCACAGTATTTGCTATTTACTAAAATAATAGTATTTGAACAATAGAGAAACAAATAGCAACAAATAGAAAGTGTCTTACTAATGTAGAAATAACAAAGTTTACAAGTGTTTTTATATTAATAGCATACAAACTATAGGCTATAAAACTATGAGAATGCAGAAAATACAAGTCAAATAGTGGATCATACAGTAGATTATATAATAAGATAAAATATGTTAAAAAGCCTGGGAGTGTGGAAATTAGATTAAAATTAGTCAAAATATTAAGTATTGATTGTATTTCTAATAATAGAATATGGTATTTTGCTAATAAACCCACAACTAATGATACTATTAATATAAAACTATTATAAAAGTATTTAAATAAATATTTTAAAAGTGCTAATATAAGATAGTTTTGTAATTTCATACATAAAAATACTAACAAATTTATATTTACTCTTTATACTATATGCACATTGTCTATTATTGTCATATTAAAGAATAAATTCATCAAGTTTAAGCTTAATAAAACTAAGCTTATTGAACTTAGTCTTTTTTGTACTAGTACTAGATTTCTGATTCTAGAACTTGCAGTAAGTACTATAGTCTACTATTAGAAAGGTTTATGCTAAATATACTAAAATTTTATAAGGATTAGACTTATTTGCAACTTAAGGTATATATCTCTTGATTGTGGCTTCTATCTACAATTTAGTTTCTAATTAAATCCATATTGAAGCCTTGTATCTCTGCTTCACTTATACTACTACCTATTGTACTATTATTAGACATTCTTATATTGTGCTAGAAATTTGAAGAAAACCTCCAATATATACTACTAATACTACTAATTGCTATTGAATATGTAAATATTAAATATTTCAAAGACTATATTCTTTACTACTACTCTAACAAAACATCTGTCTGTATCTGATGGATCTGCAGAGGTAATGAATAGTACTTTAAAGCACCTATCTAGCCCTTCTATAGATCTCATATAAATCAATAATACTTATAATGCTCTATTCAATGTAATATATTGTCTTAATAGTCTTATTTGTCTATAAATGCTTATTATTTTTGCAAGTATCTACTTACCTAGAAAAGTAGAAAGCTACCAGTCTAGATACTAATAATTGTTTCTTACTTGATGGCTCCAAAAGATAAAAGATTTAATCTTATGTAGTATATAAAGGACACTTTACTGCCACTATTATTATTTTTTTCCTAAACATCCTGCAAAGCTTATTCCAGCATTGCTTGGTAATTACAAAACATACTCAATAAGGAATATAAACTACTATAGTACATGCATAGAACAGAAATGCAAATATTGTATAGTTATTGCAAATTTGTATTACCAACTTAAAGTATAGGCACATTCTGTATATGACTTTTATAATTTGTTATATTATTTTCTAAATTTTCATTACCTATACTATCAAGAATCCAAAAATTGCTTTTGTACCTTTTAATATATTAAAGACATTCTTAGGAAAGAGTTCCAACTAAACACCCAGAAAAGGCCTTACTTTGTATTTTTGATCTGGTGCTCTAATTGATTTTATTATACTAGTCCTAGCTCAGATAAAGAGCTACCTATTGAATTGGGATCTTCCTTGGAAATATTACAAGTTGCCATTATATCTACTATACTACTGCCCATTGCATTAGAATCCTCTGTTACTATTCTATTAGAGCTATTTAATAACTCTAAGTCTGTGAAACATGCTCCTAGTACCTAGGCTGCAGAACTAATCTTCACTTTTATCTTTATATTTATTAACCAGCTACAGGCTTGCCTTACTACTATACCACAACTTTTTCTTCTTGCAAATCTTCTGCTTGCTGCCTCTAAGAAAGTCAGACTACTTCTTATACCTTTTAATAAAAGTCTGAAAGGGCTTTAGTAAAGTTTAGAACTATTAAAGTATTTTTGGTATAATACAATCAGAGGCATATAGACATATATCTATTTCTTGAGGATAATAGAGGAACCAATTTCCTCTGGATCTAACTAATAGAAGGCTTAAGTACTTGAGTATAGAAGGCTTTGGAGTACAAGAGGCAGTAAGAGGCACAGAGTACTTTATGTAGTAAATACTAGAGTTTATTATAATAGGCTAACATAGTATAATGTTTTTATTATAAATAGTCAAAAGTCTTACTAATCAATATTAATAACAAGAAGAAATGAACAAAAATTTATTGGTTTGCACTACAGATTACTAATGCTCTATACTACACTTGCTACCTGCCAGTTAGCCATAAATATAGTCTATATATCTTTTTTATTCATATTAACTAGTAGTAGTAGTAATAGTCAGAGGTGAAAACTTGAGAGACTAGCTATCATTCTTGCATTCAAAATTGTTGATGGAGGCAATAATCTGCTCCAGATATATAAATTTAGAGCTTCTATTAAAGTTGAAATAAGGCTGAGGGCACTGTAGTAAGAATAGTAAAGACCTATTTTCAGATAGTGTAATAGACTAGTTATTAGACTAGTATATAGATGAACTTGAATATATCAGTGCCTCCAAAGAATATATCAGTGCCTCCAAAGCAATCCAATTAGAAAACCTTGTTTACAACTTAGCCATTTTTATAGCTTATAGCACAAGAAATTCTGTATTCTACAAAATAAATTAGACTAATAGCAACAAACAAATAAAAAATGAGATGAACTTATGGGGCTACCAATCTTTTCCAATTCTACTGCAGATGTGATAGCAGCTACTTTAGTAGGCAAATAATGTTTTAAAGTCTATAGGGTCAGAAAAAACCACTTTATGCATTTCTTGTAAACAATAGACTGAATCCAAATATATAGAAGACTTATGTTTGACTTCTTCAGGTTCCAATGTCATGACAGTCTTTTATAAAGTATTTAAACTTGATGCATAACTCTCAGCTTTTCCTAATAGGCCTCAAAAGGTAGTAAGGGATATATCAAGAGCTAAGAAGATTAATATGGCAGCAGTGCATTAGCAGGCTCAAAGAGCACTATGCAGGTATTTTCAAGGTAAATAATAAAAGATCAAAGCAAAGATTAGTAATATTGACTTACTAAATAGATTTTTAGGCCCTCTAATAGAATAAGCTTCTCTAAAGACCTTAATAGGCAAAGAGTGTGTGTGTGAGGAGCTACAAGTGCTGTAGAGGAGAAGATAATGTAGGAAGAGGCAAAAAGTGACTTGTTCTTCTAGAGAATAGACTGCTCTCTAAGGACTCTCAAGAGGCCATGTCACTTTGTGTAACTCTGGAAATCTTCAGCTCCTTTTGGCTTTATTTGAGTAATTATTTTTTTCTCAAGCAGAAATATATTATCTAAACTTTGTAGCAAAATTAACAAAGTATAGATTCTTATTCAAAGTATACTAATCAGTCCAGATTATTGGTCCAGATAATTTTCTAGACTAATTTTTTGTAGTATCAAAGCTTTGGAATTATTACTTTTATCATTTTGTTGATATACTGCCCTATCTATCTACTATACTTTAAGCACTTTTAATACTAACAAATGAAAGTAGTAAATAATAGTTTAGTGTGTAAAAATAAAATAACTATTTTCAAGCAAGTTTAGCAGCTTATTCAAAAATTAATCAGACTAATGCTTGATGATTATTCAATATCCTCAAAGTATAGAAAGCAAAGGCATTTACAAGTTTTTTAGGTATAATTCACTATATCTCTAGTTGTATTCCAGAGAGCCAAAATATAGTAGAATATGTACTTAGAAATTTGTAAATAGTTGAATATTTACAGCTCACTTTCTTGATCAACTATATGACAGTACAAATCAGTAGACCTGATGTTACAGACCTTTCCTTCTGTGACCTTCTAGGTACATGTTCCTAAGTATTTTTATTTTATAGCCTAGGTCTGATATTTAGTAGGTTTGATTGTTAGTATCAGTGGGGGTACAGATGAGGGTACAAACAGATTTATCACTCTCATAGAGAGCCTGGTCATTTTATATATCAAGAAACCTAGCTGCATTATCTTATTGACTGTTGCATGTGAAAGTGAGTTTTCTGTTTTCTTTCCCCTACATTCCATTAAGCAAAAATCATCATAGCTGACTTCAAAAATCAGGGCGCACACAGACTCGCTAAACAATATGACCCCGAAGACAAACATACAATTAGTATGCTAAATACCAAAAATCACAAAGTCAAGATAGCTAACATTGTTATCAGGTGTTCTGATGAAGCCCAACTGCATTCTAATTGGTGAAGAAAATGACTGGCTTCTGTTTATTTGTGACAAGAAAGAGACCCTTGAGAATGGCTGGTTCTGTGTGAAACAGCCTTATTTGAATGAGCTCAAAAAGAATATGATCTGGGATCAGGCAAGACATGTGGAAGAAATATCCTTCTCATTGATGGCTCCATAGTTAACACTTGAAGACCAATATAGATGGTCATCTATACTACTTATAATTTGCTATATTGTATGCTTTTATCTACTATAATCTTCTCAAAGCACAAGCCCAACAAATGAGTATTGCTGCTGTCACATTTTGTTTAACCAGCCAGACTTTGCAAGCATGCCATCAATCTTGGAATTGAAATGTCAAAAACATGGCTTCAAAGTTATATTTTTACCAAAGTTCCACTGCGAGCTAAACTCTATCGAGCAGTGTTGGGGCTATATAAAGTGCATCTACCACTTCAATCCAGAGTCATCTTGAGAAGATTGTCTGGAGAGAAATGCTATTGAAGCTCTTGAATTGGTCCCTCTTGAGAGTATGTGACAATTTGCAAACAGATCTTATCGATTTATGGATATGTATAGTCATGGACTGAATGGAAAATAGGTGGCATAGGCATTAAAAAAATACTAAGGACATCATATCCTTCCTGAAAGCTTGATGAATAAGCTTGAAAAGGTGTATATTGTTTAGATATGTATAACAGGTGATCAATACACTGATAAGCATTAAACTCATTTATAATTTAAAATATTGCTATGATCTTTTGCACATAACTACTTTATATATGTCTCCTCAGCCCAATTGTTCAGTAATATATTCTAACTTTGTAGATTACAATCCCAATGTTTCTCCAGTGCCCATTAACAATATTTGGATGCAAATGTCATGGAAAAGTAATGATACGTGATGTTGGCCAATTATGTTTGTCCTCATTTTTGATTATTTCACTATTTAGATACTAGTAATCCTGATATAACCTTAGTTTTCTATCTTTTTTGGCTACAAAGAAGAATAAGGATACCATTGGGAATTTAAATGGTCTAATATACTTTTTCCACAGGTTATCATTGAGGAAGGTGTCCAGTACTTTGTGTTTTGGTTAACTAAGTTAGTAAACCTTATAGACTTTTGGAGAGAAGTCTTTTTTGAATTTGATTTCATGATTCCATTTTCATGATTCTGGCATATAGTCTGCTATTTGTCCATTAAAAATGTTATAAAAATTGTAGTATTCTTTGGGAATTATTTCTTCAATAGACTTTTTTTTCTTTTTTGTCAATATGTTTAAGAGAGAGAGATTGGAAGGCTGTGATTTTTGCATTAATTCAGATGTCTTGTTCCTGTTCTATAGTGAGAGTTTCAACTGTATTGACAGAGAAATATGGATTGAATTTTTCCTCAATTCTAGAAATGTCTATAGTATTGAATTCTTCTATTTTTTTTTGCCATTGGAGGATTTATAATTCTCAATCAATGTTCAGGTTCTCTTTTTCAAATCAGGGAAGTCCAAGGATAATTATTTGACTTCTAAGACTGGTAATTAAGAGTTAATGCTTTTTTGTTTATCTATTGATAGTAAAATAGATTTCTATATACCTATTGATTATATTAGTTTTGTTAAGAATTCCATTTATGTTCCTGACTTTAATAGATTTGCCTAATGGTTTGGAGTTTAGTTTTAGGGTTTTAGCATAATTCTGATTGATAAATTTTTCTCTAGTGCTGGTTTCTAGTATTGCTTATATTTTGACAATTTGGTTCTGATTTTTACTTGTAATAAAGAGAGGAATAAAAAAAGATTTATTTTTAATATCACAAGCTACTAATATGGAGTGAATGGTAATTACAATTGGGAGGGAAACTGATATTAAAGAAGCTCTCCTTCTTAAAAATCCTTTAGAGTCTTGGTTTTATCCTTGATATAGAAGTTCTTCACTTTTTTATCCATTTGTTCTTCAATTTCTGTAAGGGCTATCATGGAAAGTAAGTTTTTTCTTAGAGTTTTCTTGGTTTTGTTGTGGTTTGTATTTGTTCTGGTAGTTGTTTTAGTAGTTTTTAGGGTTTTAATTATTTTTAGAGTTTCTGAAGTTTCTACTTCAGAATAGGCAGAATCTAGCAAGATATCCACTTTGTTTGCAGTGGAAACATTTTCCTTTGTGCATAAGGTTCTCTTACTTGGTTTAGAATATAGCATCGATCAAGATATAGTCTACATAGGTATCTATAGCATTTGGATTGTTTTTGTTCTGGTTTCTGAGGTTTTGGTATTTGCTATAGCATAAATTTAAGATTCTTTTCTGATTTATATTCTAGGCATTTGCTTTGTTATTGGTCTGTTTCTCTTTGAGTCATTTAAAGAGGGCTTGGGTTTGTAGATAGTCTTTTTAAAGGCAGGTGGCTGTGTTATATCTAGTAATAGTCATAGGTGGATTTTTTCTTTATAGGATTGCAACAATAATAGATTCAGTTTCAAGAATTCTTGGTATAGTATAATAATACTCTTGGTTTTATTTTTAAGCTTTGCTATTACTACTAAATATGTAATTTCAATTAGAAATACCATTAATATTAGTTACTGGTATCTTGGGCTCTTAACATTTACCAAGTGTTTATGTATCTGGTGGGTCAGCCCAAACACCAGGATTCTAATCCTGTAATATGCAATTTCAAGTAGAAATACCACTACTATTAGCTACCAGTATCTCTGGCTCCTAGTATTTACTAAGTGTTTATGTATACCATTTGGTATGTAATTTTTTCAATATAATACACACCTTATTTCTCTCTAATAATACAGCTTCCAGTGCCTTGCCAAGCCCTGATAGTAATCCCATTTTAGCAACATAGCAGAACAGAATTTGATACTAAAGAATTAGATGACACAGCATTTATATACCTATTCTATCCTCTACTTTCACTATCGCTAGTCACACCTGTGCCTGTGCCTGATATTACAGCTGCCTTTGTGAATGCATCTGCTTCTGTCCATACTGCAGCAAAATGCTGCGAAAAAATGATACTTATTATAGCATTTTCAGCACCTACTGAGTAGATTGTGCTATGCAGGTGGTTAGGCCTAAATACAAGAATTGTATGTGTTGTCTGATGGACAACAACTCGGAGTAAAGCATCCATGAAATTCTCACTGAGGGTAGGCATTGTTCCTCTATCTTTCTGTCCTATATCACACTGCTTTTTCTTTTGCCTGATGTCCTGCCTTACAATACACAATGTGAATGCCCAGCCAGAGTAGGTAGGGTCTGTATGAGTTCATCCACAGTATAGGGTTTTGGTATATATATATAAGCTGGTATACTACAGCAGGCATTAAATCTAAACTTATGCTTGGTAGCCAACTGCAAAATATGCTTCTGGAGGTGCTTGCTCAGTAGTTGGAAAGAGATATATAGTCTTATTTGCTTTAATGTGGAATCCATGACCTACGTCATATAAGTCAGAGGTCAATAACAGAAGTATGAAAGACTAGCCATCCCTGACATTAACATCCCAGGTTGTTAACAGAGGCAGCCCTTCAGCCCCAGTGAGAATGGCGTCTGCGCATGTCCGCGCAAATCCGACGGAACTCGGCACCAGCCGACAGCGCAGATGAGGTCGGATTACCACCGTACGATCCAGCCGTTTTCCGAAAGAATCTGACCTGTGTGGAGTCTCCTATAGCGGCCAAGACTGCTCAAATCTGATTATATCTGCTAGTAGTCTGACGATTTCCAATGTCATCTGAATTCTAAAATATATTGTATTTCCGGTATTTACTGCGTTGTTCCGGCGATTTCTGAGCCATTGCTATCTGCTGTACACCGATCATTGCTGATTCCATCTGACCCTTCCCTCTTCTGCTGTCTACCGCCTTCTTCTGACCATTTCCGATGATCCCCATATCCCTGATTACCTGGCCCGCACCGCTCAGAGCTCGTGGCAGACAAGACCAATGAGCAAACTCACCTCGATGACTGTAGGGCGCTACTTTTTAGCAGCTTTCTTCTTTTCGCGTGCAAGTTCTTCGTATTTCTAATGGAATTTATTAGTGTCTGTAAAATATACAATATACTTTGACATTACCTTGATTGTATCTTCGTCGAGACCCGCATAGACAATCTTGAAATTGGCGGGTGTAGTGTTTGGATGAATTTTGAGGTAGTCGATTGCATAGAGATTACTTTAATAGGAAATCATAAGTCTGATGTGAGATACTGATGTATTGAGTGCAAAACTTACCGAGGTGTCAATTTGCTTGATGGCTGCATGAATTTGGATGTCACTTTTTTTGCAGCAGGCAATGTAGTAGACGTGGGTGGAGCAGGGTCCACTGGCGCAAGCAGCTCTTTGTCTGGTGGCGGAATGGTGATAGTTGATCTGATAGATTATGATTAGTGTTTTGAAAGAAGAACGGCAGCTATGAGTTGCGTACAAGGGATTCGGCTGCTGACACATCATGTAGAAATATCAATAATAGAATAGGAAAATCGGGATATGCAAATTTCTTACCTTACGGGGCCTACCACGTTTTGGGAGTGGCACGATGGGAGCGACCGGGGGCTGTAGCACCTAAGAACAAAATACATATTTCAGTACAATTCAGTATGAAAATATACAATGTGTATGGCACATACTGGTAGCAAAGAACCTGGGGCGTCTTTTGCAGGCAGTGCGGCACCCTGTATGCGAGCATCGGATGTGACAATGTTTGGCTCGCCTGCGGTATGTGGAGCTGCAGACTGGGAGGGTGCAGGAGGCGCAACAGGTGCGGGAGGCGCAATGGGTGTGGGAGGCGCAATGGGTGTGGGAGGCGCAATGAGTGCAGGAGGTGCAACGGGTGCGGGAATAGACTCCAAGGTATTGCATTGAGCACGGATGGTAGAAATGTCAGTATCAAGATTGCAGCTATCTTCGTCATCTGTAGCCGGTGCGGGGAGCTTCCGATGTTCAATTGAGTATAGTCAGTGTTTTTCATATGATATTTGACTGACGCACCTCATTCTGCATGCGTGGAACTGGTAAGAATTCAGCGGTATCCTCATCATCTGAGCCTAGTGAGATCACAGTCTTGGAACAATGTTGTACATGTTTCTTCAATTTCTTTGGGACATTGTCGTCGGAGTCTCCCTCCCGCTTTCGTTTACTCCTTTCAGCCTTTGCATTGACGGATGGGTTGTCGCCTAGATAGAGAGCTATATTATTAGCAGCCATATCAATAGATGTGACATACGCCTCAGTTTCCCACTGTCTCGGGGGTTTTTGTGCCAGTCCGAATACTTGATAGACCCATATTTCTCCATCTTCCAGTTGCCGCTGCAGAGCCTGAACTCAATGAACTTCCTTCGCAGATGAATTCATCCATATACTTTGTCTTCTTTTTCCATGTTTCAGGGTCCTCGCGGGCAGCAAACACTGAGGCGCATAGAACTGAAAAATAGTCATAAAACTCTTTTTTTCGATCTTAAGTGATGACTTCACCCTATTCGTCTGTCAGAAAGCCCAATCGTGCGGGTATCCTACCAGCCTCTTTCTCCCGAGATTGAAACTTGATCCAATCTGCCTTGAACCAGAACTTGACGTCGTCATAGTCATCCTCGCTAAGGGCAGGTGGTAATGGGGGAATTTCGGGCTTTGGAACCAGTGGTCTTCGATCTACTAGTGCCGATGTTGTGTGACTGGAGGACTGAGGTGCCGGAATATCCACTGGTCGACCGTGCTCTTTCAAGAATGCAATAATGTCACTGTAGGGCATTAAGTACAAATATATGCGCTCAAAAATGAAGATAACATACTTTTTGGCGCCCAGTTCGGCCTTGACTTGCATAAACTCGTGAAGAAGGGAAGAATATGCCTTATTTTCGGAGGCAAGGAGCATTTCTTTTGAAGCCGCTCCAACGGCTGAGAGAGTATCGAAAACAGGTGTAGCCCGGAGCTTTGAGCTGGATATGAGCTGGAATGATTCAGAGGTGAGCTGGGTGCTAGACACGGCATGGACAATGCCTGTGACATGGCAGCAATGAGATGAGATTGCAGATCCCTGATGGCAGCGCCGTTTGTCTGCTGGAGACTGGCGCAAAGAAAGCAAGACTCGCTTTCATCACCTTCTTGTGCTCACGCGAGCGCTTTTTCGTATTGAATGCGCTAATTAGCTTGTTCGGCGGCTATCCTTGCTTGTTCGGCTGCATGTTTCTTGATTGTTGGGGCAGTTTTAATATCCCCCTTGCAGCTAGGACAAGGGCAAGGCCCAGGAGGAGATGGCATTGTTACACAGCAAGTATTAATTCAGATACTCAATGGTATGATTCTGTTTGGCCCCAGGCCATGTGCGGCCAGAAGAGGTCAGAAGCGCTTGGAAGCTCAGGCTAGATCGGAAGGGCTCAGCAGCAGCTGGCACCGGATCTGAACCTTGCCGAACAGAGCGGCAGAGCTCCGGCCATCTCAGTAATCCAGAAGCTTCCGCGGACCATCGCGGAAGCCATTCTCACTGGGCTTCAGCTTCAAAGGTGGCATAAACCTTGTTCATAATTTCCTGTGGCATCACAGACTGTATGATGCTCCATGTAATAGACACTGCACCAACAGCATTGGTATCACAGTCGATTTGTATGATACTATATTATGCTCATTAATAGACTTGTCTTTTTGTCTGAAATTCTTAAGAGCTTTGTAGACAGCTTCCTCAGAGTAGATTAGTACAAATTCTTCTTTGAGATTTTAGCAGAGTTGGCCATAGGTTCTATAATTAATAACTGAGGTTCTATTTACAGCAGTTATTATGTTTGTGGTAAACCAGTTTTTTCTCCAGGTTTTAACTATTCCTTTGGTAAAAAGAAGATGAATGAGATCTTTTTTCTGTTACTATTGTAGACATAATCATTGATATCAAGGTAAATTGTAATGCTTTATAAAAATTCTATAAAATTTTTTAAAGTTCCATTATACTGTTCAAATATATTGATTCTGAGTTTTTTTATGTCAATTGAGAGGATTACCATAATAAAACCAGGTGCAAGTGGTGGCAATAGTAATAGTATTAGTAGTATTAGTAAAGGTAGTAGAATTAGTCCTTTTGGTTCTGGGATTCCTTTGAAAAGGTCAAATTCTTCTTTATTGTCTATGAAAGAATTCTTCCTCTGGTTCTTTTGGATGTCTTGATTTCTGGATTCAGTCTAACTATTCAGTGAATGGTATTAGTAATAAGCTAGTTCTTTTGTTATAAATATAAAGAAACAATTATAAAAGACATCTATAGTTAGACTTTGGTTTGTAAATTGAAAAGTACAGCAAATAAATAAACTTAGAATTGTTGAGGCCAAGCAATGTTTAGAGTAAAAGAAATAAGATTTACAAGAACTAGTTAAAAAAACAAGTATAAGGACTAAGTCTTAAATACTAAGAGATACACTGGAAAGAAAACAAAGATAGAAGTATAAGAGTAAAAGTAAAACAAAGTAAGAAATAGAATAAAGTATGCAGTATATATAGTAAAAAGGAAACAAAGGCATGCAGCATATAAAAGTCAGGTGATAACTTATGAATAAAAATAGTATAAAAAACAGTAAGAAAGAAGAAAAAGATAGTGTTTATAACAATATATATACATATGCTAAATCACTATAGATATGAATTCACTCTAAGTATATACAGCCTAGAATAGGAAAGCAAAGTAATGAGTTGGTAGTTTTAGAGGCTTATATAAGAGCTATTTTTGTTATAGATTTACTAAGTTTATACTTATATAATTTGTAGCTTAAGTATAGAGAAGTAAATAAATAGCAGTAGTAGTAGTAAAATTATCAAAATATGAATTGGGATAGCTTGTTCTAAGTTTACTATACTCTAGCATATAGTAGTATCTACAAGCAGAGGACTTAAAGATTGAAATTATCAAGTCTAGCACTTTTAAATCATATAGCTCTTAAATTATATGACTGATTAAAAGACAATATTATGATATATCCCTCTAATACTACATACTTCTTTTTAATCTACTTCTACCTACTGTCTTTGTACCCTTTGGTTCAACTTTAAAGTTACAACTATGCCTTATAATAAATGATATAGAGAGAATAAAGAATATGGCTAGTAGATAAGTTACTATGCTCTCTATTCTAATACTTATTAATATATGTTTTTTTTACAGCATCTCTTATATTTGACTCTATATATATCTCTAGCCCATAGGTAATAGACCTTTTTTTTTTTTTGGTTGTTAATTTAAGTCTATTAGGTTGTGGCCTATGTTAGACGTAACACACATGAGCACTACATACTACCAGGACACTGTGTCTGACTCCTGACCCAAGGACTCTGTCTGCACTGCCAAGGTACACCTGTAGCGCACTGCTCCCTGGTCAGCCCTGCAAAGAAACGCCGTTTTCGGGACATCCTCTCTTGATGGGTAGGGTATATGAGTACTCGGTCTTGTTTTCTTTGTCGATTCTTCAAGTGGTGATGATCTTTCTGCTAGATGCCATGCTTGAGCAACGACACAGCACCATTGGGCACAAGGAGTAGTAGGTAGGTAGGAGGTTAAGTAGCTTGTTCATAATTCTTCTGCATATAGAGTTCAGGCTGTCATGCTTTGAGTCTGGCCTTCAGAGAGAGGAAAGAGTTCAGACTTCACCTGGTTTAGTCTGTAGACGTTTTGTCTTGCTGATGTAGGCCATTAGAATATCAATATGTTTTTTGTTGCTCATGAGAGTCTTCATATCGCGAGAGTCGTGCCCAAGGGCCTGATCCATATCTGCCCATTCCCAGTTGTATGTTGGGCACTCAAAAAGATAGTGGCATAGGGTTTCGTTGGTGGATGTTTGTTGTGTCTCCCAGCACAGAGTGCACTGAGGAGAGTCTGAGCGGTTGAAGTGAGCGAGATAGCTGTTGAGTGATATATGGCCAGTATGCAGCTGCATGAGCAGACTGGCTTTGGCCCTAGTAAGTTTGTTTTGAATCTTCCTGAAGCCATCAAATGGGTAGTTGGGGTCAATGTGGTCGAATATCACTTTTCGGGGTGAAGCTCTCCACCGTCGCTTTGCTTCTACTTGTAGTTCATTAGTGTATGTCTTCCATGGTACACCTGCACTTTGCTGGAGTGGCCCATCCCTGAGGTAATAGACCTTAAAAAGGATGCTTTTTAGAAATCCATACACACACCCTTCTACTCTATTTATATTGTAGATTTTATTTTATTACTACTACTACACTATATCTATAACTATTAGCACATCACTATAAAATCTTCAAGTTACTCATTTATTTCATAAAGAACTATATATAGCACCTAAAGGCTGCATATGCTTAGATAATAATAAAGTAATGTCTGAAGCTAAGAGTACAGAATGTTTATATTTCATCTGAATTAAAAGAGGAGCAAGAGTTAAAGTTTACATGGCTATATTATCTAGTACAGCATAGTCATTAAGTAAAAGTAAAGGAGACTATTAAGAGTAAATAAAAAGTCTTTTAAAAAGCCAAAAAAGCCACTTACCCAATTAGAAACTAGTTACTTAGTATCTTGTATTTCTATCTTTGGTCCAACCTTTATGCCTTTGCCTTCTGCAATCTGAGAAGCTTACAAAGAATAATATTTATTTGCTCCTTAAAAAGCTATTGGTATTAGAGGCTAGACTTTGGTAAACCAAGGCTATCCTTTGTTGCAAAATAAAGCAGTATCCTTGGTTGCCTATTAAAAATATAGTTAATTAGCATCAGATATAAATCTAGTAGAAGAGATACACTTTCTTAAAATCATTTCATAAGCTCTCTAAAGCCAGGTTAATATCTATACCCCTGTTTTTATCCCACATGAAGCCAGACTGACCCTTGATCTTTATGATGAGGTTGTATATTTCCTTTAATTAGAATAATAGAAAAAAATAAGATAACAACTGTGATAGAATAAATTAGATACTATTTACTCTTATAAATTTGTTTTTGCAACTTGTACTTGTCTTAGCCTGACCTTTTTTCCCTTCTATGGGCTTTGTAAGTGTATTGACTAGAATGGTGGCTTAATTCCAAATAGTGGGCTTGAATCTAGTTCTATTACCTACAGTGGCTACTTGTATTGTGAGAAAATTGATGAGTGCAATCATATTATCATTAGACCAGTGAGCTTAAGCTTAGAATACTATAAAAATACCTAATTAGAAGAAAATAATGTAGAGACTAATAAAGAGAGTAAAATGTAATGTATACTACTACTAATTATCAACATTGTCACATTTTTCTATACATAAGTCACAACAAATCTGTGTTACAACTGCATGAATTTGTTTTAAAATTTGGTTACTAAATAAACTTTTAGATTTAAGAAGCATAGAGCAAAAGGGAATACAACTCTTTAATTAAGTCTATAACTAATGCTATTTATAATACTCTCGCTCCACCCAAGGGAGTATCTGAGAAGCCAAGACATATTGGGTTTATTCTTTATATTATGCATTTCTGCCTCTTTGTAATGGGTGCATAGCATAAATACATACTATCTACAAAATGGACAATGTTTCACTCTTTGAATTAGAAAAAAAAAAAAAAAAAATCTCTAAACTCTCTACTACTTCCAATGCTGAAGCAGACAAAATTGAGGAAAAACCAAACCAGAAAAACTCCTCCAATGTTTCTAAGAAACAGCTGTAAAGCCAGAATATATTAAATTTGTCTTTTCTGTTATTATCCTGTTATTACTCTTTTTCTTAATAAAGAAGCTCCATGTCCAAACTTCCTTTTGATGCCATCACAGACAAACTTGAGAAAAACCCAAAGAAAAAGTGGCCTCTTACTAGGGCTTTGTAATTTACTAGTAATTTACTAAACTTTCTTTATAGATAGTACTATACCATTTTGATTAATTTAGCTATTATGTATTATAATAGCATATGGCTATAGCCAAAATTGGTCTCTTGTACCATGTCATACTAACTCTAGCCAGTGCTCAAAAACAGGCGAAATATTCTTAAACTTTTTCTTCCCCTATAGAGTACTAAAAGTTCAAAATTTGGCAGTAGCTGAATTTTTATTTTGGATATCTCACAGACCACTGACTAGCTGGCCAAATACAAAAATTCAGCCACTTGTATTATGCATCTTACTCCTGGCCAAATCAATTAAAATAGTACAGTATATTCTTAATACTTATAGTACTATAAAAAGATCAATAGCTATAGTAAGATGCAGCAATGTATATACCCTATATTAAATTTATAAAAACCAATTTTCAAAGTCATTATCAAATAAATAGTAGTAGCTCAATGCTAGGCTGATATTAGCTTAATATCTTTTTTTATTAAGAAAAATATTAGAAAAATTAACAAAATTTCTTGTTTTTCAAAGAGTCTAGTATTAGCAAATAGTATTATATTATTCTTAGTAATACATTACAGCTATTTGTATAAAGGTTATATGTTGGAGAAATAAAAATAAACTCTACTGCAGGAGCTCTAAGCTAGTGTTTGCTTATTTCTGTAACTATTGGTCTTTATTGTCTCCTATTAACTCAATTCTATATTTAAAAAGATCTTTTGCAATCTCAAGCTTGCAGCCATATACATGTATAAGCAATAGATTTTACTGCTTTATAATGATCCTTGGTAGGAGGATCCAGGTCATTCAGGAACAATTCCAGGCTTTTATGGGGGTTCAAAATAGTGTGTTAGGCACATTGGATTCTTTCTTTTACCTCTGTCTTGTTATAAATAGTATCTCCAAATTTCTCATTGTGTGCTTGGCCAAGCAGCTTGCCCTAAATGGTCAGAACATGCATATGAACTATTCAAAGAAATTAGCAAGTACTCCTAGGCACATAAAATCTCAAGGTATTCTATTTAGCAAGAAAATCCAGACCTAGGCAAAAAAAACCCTTTATAATCAAAGAAGTACTAGGGAAGGTCACCTATTGCTTGAACCTCCCACAGAAGTAAAAAAACATTTACAACATCTTATATAAAAATCAAAGCCTATAGTCCAAACTTTAAAAGACCTCCCCCAGACATCATTGATAGCAAAGAAAAACATAAAGTAGAAGCAATTATAATCTACTAGACTGTTGGACAGCAAACTAACCAGAAGACACCAAGAATACCTAGTATACTAGAAAAGATATTTTAATTTGGAAAACATGTGGCAATCTTGGTCATTCTCCAAGAATGCCAGAACTATCCTTAACACATATCATCAAGAATATGCCTTGCCTTGTTCTATAACTAGAAATTACTTTTCCTTTTCCAGCTTATCATACCAATTTAGAACAATTTGCTGACCTCTTCACTACTGTTCCTATTAACCTTGAACAAAGAGAATCTGAACCAATTATAGATACCATAAACTACCCCAATAACCTAAGACTACTAAACATAACCTTATCTATTGCTGCTATTTCACTAGAACTGAGCTACTAGTACAAGGCCTTTCTATTCAGGCTAAAAAAAGAGAAGAAGACACATTAGCCTAAGAAAAAGATATGGACCTTATTGCTAAAGACTATCTACTACAATACACTATGGGCCATCAACCTTTTAAATTTCCTCTAAAAGATAACAGAAAGGTATAAAAAAAAGGGCATCTGGCTTTTTTACTAGTCAGAAATAAACTACAATTCAAATCTACTATAACAATATGTCTATCTCTTCTACCTCCCCAACTGGTCTCTATGCCCAACAATACCTTGTAGATGCACTTAATAGCACAGCCACTGCTAACAACCAAAATGACTTATTTCCAGAATCATCCTCAGACCCCAACTGCTCTCCAGAACTGGCCCCAATCTAGACTACTTGCTCTAGAACTGCAACTATATCTACTAGAGAATATGCTTGTTGCTGTATCCCTTTAATAACAACTGCAGTTTCTAGCACCAAATTCAACACATCCAGTTGCTCTGCTCCTACTGTATTAGTCTCTGACTCTCTAGCAAATCCACTTTTCTCATTAGGAGATAGAATCAGAGAATTCAAGTACTCTTCTATATTGCTCCAGCATATCAACTACCCCTTCCTTTTGAAACATTCAAAAAATATATCTATACAGAAGAAAGAACCTAAGAACTTATCCACATGGTTGAACTTAGACCTAAAAAAATAGTAGATAAAATCAATCTCATTAAGAACAACCTTGTTACTACTGGAAAATTACATGCTAAAGTAGACATTCATGATATTATGGCCTGAGAATAGTACTTCTACCTGAACAATGAATGTTTCTGTGAGGCTACCACAAAATTCTTCAACCAGACACTGCCACCCAAAAAATAAGGCAGTACTATAATCTGGCTTTTCTACTATTTACTAGAGGCCTAAGAAAGGCCTATCATAGTTGAGAAAAAGGCCATACACTTCACTCTCCTCCTTCTAAAACCACCTGCCCTTCATCACCCCACACCAGGACTATTTATATACTGTCCCTTGCCTAGACTTCCCTTGAAAATCAGAAACAATCCATCTAGTATGTATGCTTTCAGTATAGATCTCCCAACCACTTTAAAGTAGACTGTAAGTTGTATTACTGCAGCATCTATAGAAAAAAGAAATCTAGCTACTATTAAAACACCTGCCCCAAATTTGCAAATCATTACCCTGAGGATGAAGACCAATGCCCTTACAATGATGACTACTATGAAGACTATATTCCAGAGGCCAAAAGCAATATGAGTAGAGAACCTTACTACTAAAGCCAGGAGTCTTTAATCTTGCAAAGGGATTAATATTACAAATGCCATCTCTTTTTCTTTTCTTACTATCCCTTGTACTATTCTTATCTATGAGTCATTACCTGACTCCTATATACTACACACTCTTATTCCCTTTTTACTATATATATACTGTATACTTTGTTCTATTTCTTACTTTGTTCTACTTTTACTCTTACACTCTTACCTTTGTTCCCTTTTTAGTATACCTCTTAGTATTTAAGACTTAGTCCTAGTATACTTGTTTTTTAGCTAGTTCTTGAGAATCTTATCTCTTTTACTATGAATCTTGCTCGACCTTAACAACTCTAAGTTTACTCATTCATTGTACATCTCAATTTATAAACTAAAGTCCAACTATAGACATCTTCAATAATTGTCCCTTTGTATTTGTAACATATATTTAAATAATGACTATATTATAATATAATAGTCATACTGAATATATACAAGTCTAGCTTTTATCTATTGTATATTTTCTATTATGCTATTAAGACTAATTACTAAAGTATAAGTCTTTCAAAGAGCCTCAGGGTATTGACAAATTCAATCTTATCTGCATATCTTCTAAAGACTTGCAAAACACTAGAAAGTATTTGAAAGTGTCACAGAGTAATATAAACAAAAATAACACTTTTGAAGATGCCAAGAAATACCTATTGATCCTTATAGCTATATATAAAACATAATCTTACCTCAGTTGCTTCTAAAGTAGAAGTGATTTTTCTGATGCAGAGGGGTTTGGTAAAGATATAGGGTATAGAGGACTTAACAAGGGTGTGGAAAAGTGTGATAACTGAGCAAAATAGGGTCCAAAGAGGTGAAAATAAGGTGCAAAAGTAAAATTTCTCAAAGTCAAAGCTCTGGAGTAGAATAGGAGAGGAATCTAATTCAATGTATCTAGCTATAGTATAGCTATATATGAAAAACTACAAAGAATTTGAAAATTGATCAGAGCATAAAACAAGACAAAAGGAGAATAATCCATATGGTTCTTTATAAAGAAACTCCAAGCTAGGGGAGGCAAAAATCATCAGGAATAGTCCTTGATGAGGCTAGATATTATATTTTCAAATAGAATCTGCTCTAAAATCCTACTATGCTGCAAAATAAGTCAAAATGAGGCTCTAGGGATTACTGAGGTTGTTGGTAGGTATCTATATAACTTATAGTGTATCAAGTAGTTATTTATATGTCTAATTTTTGGGTTCTAGTATATTAAAGATCTTGTATTCAAGTTAGTGCTCATCAAAAGCCTTTACTAGTAGCTCAGAGCATTATGTAACTACAATAACTTGGGCAAGAATTAAAATTTGGAGCATATAAAGATGCAGTGCTCAACAACAAACATGTTTCAGAGGGTCTTTACTAGTAAAAAGTCTGGCCTTCTTTCAACACCACAGCAAAAAGCACAGACTATATACTGTGCTCAAGAACTAGGGACAACTTTGCCAGACCAAAGCCTTGTTGGATTTATTAATCTGTTCTGTACTGATATAACTATAATAGATACATATCTTTCTCTTATATATAAAGGATTACAAAAGGAGTACAATGTCACATCAAGTAACTTAACAAGGAAAATCTTTTTGCATAGATTATATATCTATATTTATTATTCTTGTTAATAATAATTGTTGGTACTTGTCTACATTGCTTCTGCAATCCTGAATTTGGTTAAGGATCATAAGCTTCTTTAAATTTGAATATTTTATGTAGATCATAGGCTATATATAAAATTGTGAGTTACAGCAAGAGCAGGTGGTATTTGGGCTTGGATTTCTATGCTATATTTAGGTGTATGAGTCAGAATCATGAACTAATGCTTGAGTACACCAAATATCCATTCAATAATATTGTGTGCTAATGCATAGTATAAATTATAGAGTTTTTCCTTTGTTTTTGGTCTATAGTATATCTATTAGTGTATATATACAATTTGCTATTTAGACATCAAAAGCATACCTCATATTTGCACATTCCTATTCTGCCAGATAGTATTAAACCCTACAGTAAGGAATTAAGAGTACATTATAAATACTAAAACCAGCATCTGCTAAATAATATTTTTCTTCCAGAATTGCAAGATTAGCTAATTATGCATTATTATACATATTCACATCTACATTACATCTATTTATTCTATTAAAAATATACTAAAAGTGCATATTAAAGTCACAACATACTAGAGTATTTTATGAGACACCTTCTTTTATAATCCCATGTGAGATTTCATTTGATAATAGACAGCAAGCAATATATGTTCCATCTATAGTACCCAATGCATCTTTGAAGAATGGAAAGTACTTGGAATTTGATTCAATCTAGGAGGGGACAGGATTGTAAATAGTTGGAAGTTGAATATAGATAGTATAGAATAGTAGTGGGCTTTCCTGCAGAGAAATTTAAGGTCAAATTTACTAAGGATAGAGGAGATGTATAGGTGTATTCTGTTTTTCTTGTATATATTTTGTACATTGTGCTAATAGAGTGCCATATTAGGCATATGGTGTAGCTATACTATAATATGATCATAGTGTACTGCATGGAGTCAGTGAATAGTGTGTGGAATTAGCATCTATGCTGATCCACTAGTAGTAGTAAGAAATAGGTGTAGTAAAATATAGATTAATATGCTACACAAATATAATACTGATTTCTCCCCCTAAAAATGTGGCTAGGGAATGCTCGGGTAGTCTAAATAGATCAATTCAGAAGTAGCATATTATTCTGGCCCCGAAAATGTGGAGGGAGTATTGGTGGAGTGCTCAGGTGGTCAAATAGAGATGTTTCAGGGGCAGTAATATTAGTTTGGCTCCAAAAATGCAGAGGGAGTATTGATGAAGTGCTCAGATAGTAAAATAGGGCTGTTTCAGGGGCAGCAATCTTAAATTTCGGATGGTGAAATAGCACTATTTCAGAGTTGTCAATATTATTCTACTTGGAGTAAGTATATTTATACTGTTACTAGACATCCAAGTTGTTAAACCAGGGAAATTTTAGAGTTAGTATATTCTTCTCACCCTGAAATTTTGACCAATTGTTACTGGATATTTAGTAGATCAAGTGTTGCAACAAGAATACTTGGAGCACTTACTAGACATCATTTAGATACTAGATCAAAAGGTTGCAGCAAGTTAAATATGGTGTGCTACACAGAATGGAAAAAATGGTCTAAGTATATAAAATACTAAAATCTGTGCTTGAAACAGTGTTTTTGGTGTATCAAACTTGTTGCTTGACCAAAAATACAGAACATAGACAAAGATTTTGGTAAACATGTCTAATATTCACTAGCCTTATAAAATTTGCAAAAATCTTTGTCTATGTTCTGTATTTTTGGTCAAGCAACAAGTTTGATACACCAAAAACACTGTTTCAAGCACAGATTTTAGTATTTTATACATACTTAGACCATTTTTTCCATTCTATATAGCACACCAAGCATCCCACCAATACTCCCCCCCACGTTTTCAGGGCCAAACTAATATTACTATCCCCAAAACAGCCCCATTTGACTATCCGAGCACTCCACCAATACTCCCTCCGCATTTTCAGGGCCAGAATAAAATGCTGTCCCTGAATTTATCTATTTAGACTACCTGAGCATCCTCTAGCCACATTTTTAGGGGGAGAAATCAGTATTATATTTATGTAGTATATTAATCTATATTTTACTACACCTATTTCTTACTACTACTAGTAGATCAGCATAGATGCTGATCCCACATACTATTTACTGACTCTGTGCAGCATGCTACACTATAGTTTGTTCAGCATATATGCTGACTCTATATGGCATGCTACACTATAGTTCATTCAGCATTGTTCACTAAACCTGTGTGCCACAGTACAGTTGGCATATTTAGAGAACCATGGATCATGGTACAGTATAGCTATTACACCTGTATTAGGCACATATATTGATTCTACTTGTAACTCCCCAAGTATACCCTTATTATTGTCATTTGCTTTCTTCATTTATGCATATTCTCTTTTAAGTTCTGTCGAGTTACTAATAAGACCCCTCTCTCTGAATTTAGATATGAATTGCTTCTATATCTCTAATATGCTAGTAAGAAAGGCCACAAGCACCTCACAAAGATATAGTAGTTTATCTAATTTTACGTGAATTGTATATATAGTATCTAGTTTATTGGATACCTTTCCATCCATTAACCCAGTCTCGAATGAAGTGCTCAGAGATACAAGAAGGTCAGGATTCACAATGATTGTATGACAATGCACTTTGACACACTTGTGCAAAGGTCCAGTATCCATGATATTATCATATTCATAGTCAGCTCCTTAGATCTTTCAAAGATATAAATGGCTTATTACTTGTCCATAGAGTATTAGGACATAAGCACTGTTAGTGTTGGAATGTCTTGTAGGCATCTATATATATTTTGTTCTATGTGATTAAATCAATGTTTTTCTTTTTTGTTATATACTTGCTCAAGGAATTTTATATATAACAGAAGATGTATGAGAAAGGCTGCTGCTACCTTGTAGTAGAATTGATAGTGTGTGTTGCTGGTATCTAGGAAGCACATAATGTAGCCAAGCTTCTACTTGAAGAAAATCACAAATATGTCACCTTGGCTCTTCTTTATATCTTTATGATTGAAGATTATACTAGTAAGCAAGGTTAATTTTGTTGTGCTGCCTGTTGAAAGCTTAATAGTACAATCATGTATATGTGATAGACTTGCTGCTACTACTGCATTATTGTCCTTGTTTATTAATTGAACTAGTAGAATAAGGTTGGCATTAGTCCAGAATTCAGAAAGAGCCTTGTTACCACCTTTAATAGCATTAAATTCTTTGTGCATGCAGCACCTAGCCCAAATAAAAAGATTTGCTGCTTATTGTTTGTCCTTGGATAAAGCATTATAAGCAGCTTTTCTAATTATAAAACAGACTATAGTAAAGGTGGCATTGTTCTGCAATGTTTGTTCATCAGTAAGTAGATTGTTGAAAGCTTCAAGGCCACTAGCAGCATCAATTTTCTTCTGAGTTTCTTGCATTATGAGTGCAAGAAGATTCTCTAAAGACCAAGTGTTAATTATAGCCTCTCTTCACACAATGTAGTTGCTTTCTACTATCTACTTATTGATGAGACTTGCTGCCTTTTTTGATCTGCTGCATGGTCACTATTATACCCCATTAGTTTTAAGGGAGCTTTTGTGGGATTGATGAGATTCATGATGCCTTGGAGACTTTTATTATAGATATCATGCATTTCCTGGTTTGTTTCTTTCTATTTATTCATCTGTATTATTGCTGTATGATCCTTCAAAGACATAAGTCCCAAAAACCAAGTTACATGCTCTCCAAGTAAGTGTGGAGAGTTGTTTTCTTGGATATAATTGTCTTCTTTGTATAGTATAGTCTTGAAATTTATATATTTTGCCTCATAGTTTAAGTTTTGAAGTATTGTTCCATCACTGCTGATAGTAATGTCTATACACCAGAGTTTAAAGAGTATTTATAATAAGAGTTATAGAATAATATGCACTTTTGGAAAGCTTTATTTTATTGACTACCTGTATTTTAGATGCAATTTTCCCTTTACAACAATCCACCCAACTGTTCTCTCACCAACATCTTCTTCTACCTTGACCTCAAGAAGATTAGCAACAGTCTTGATAGTTGCCAAAACATGTGAGACTGAGAGCCCAATCTTGACTAAGTTACAGATAAAGACATGTGAAGTATCCAATACTATACCCTTGCATTTGAGATGGAATTTCTTATGATACTTTGAGGTTCTGGTTAGTTTAAGGTCTGAAATAGCTCTTAGCTTTAATGCATGACCCCAAGAAACCTTAGCCTTGAGCACTCTATTCTGCTTCTTCAGCACCATATCTACTAACTAAATTATTATTCAATACTACTATATTAGACATGGCATCAGTAATCAAATCTGCCTATTGTAGTTTCATTCTATAGGGTGTTTGTTATTCTCTTTGTTACTTTCCTCTAGATTGGCCTGTAGAGCAGTGTTTTTGATCTTTGTTTGCACTGATTGATACTGAGCATTCTTTACAGTATATAAGAAAATCTTGGTATTTTCCACCTAAGCTTTTAATAGCACACTGCTTTCTACAAGCTGTTCTTCCACTTTTAAGCACCTCTGTTGGAGTTTTGTAATGTCCTGAAGTGCACATTTCATTGGCCCATGTTTGCTGCCTGCCCCTGGCACTACCAGATTCCATTGAGCTTTGGAAACTTGTTGTTGGGCAATTGAGCAGCCTTTTCCATGTTGCTTCTATGGATCCTTTATATATAAAGTGTGTAATAGGTGTGGGAGTATGTTGTTTAGGTTTGAATAAGAGTTTGACCTGTAAATTTTCACTGTAATAAGGTGATATTAATATGTTCTTTCTATATGTTTAGTGCAATATCACATTTTGGATGCATTTTTGATTATATACAGTAATATATCTGGCCATATTTGTGACTGTAATAACTCTGCCATTCAACTGGTGAGATATTATTCTTTTTGGCTTAGCAGACTCCAAATAGAGTCACTATCACTATCTAATGCATAATAATCTAGAATAAGAGATAAGTTAAGGACTTTGTACATGTAAAATGACATATATTGCAGTATAAAAACAATAATGCATTAGAAACTCTTATTTATCCAATTCTGCATAATATACTCTATGGAAACTATTGAAGAATCATTCTGTGTAAAGAGCTAAGGTATGTACACAGTACAGACTACTAAATCCCATTGTTTTACTATGTGGAAAAGTATGGCCAGAGTTTCAAATTGGCAGAGGATTGTGCTTCTCCACTAACCTAGACCCTAGGAGCAAGGCCACCATACCCAGGGAAGTCCTAGTCTACACCCACTGGAGGGACCAGACTGATTAAGAGTAAGGTGACCAATTCAAGACTAATTTTGACCAAGGGCAGTACACATGCAAATAATGTATTAGTAGAGAGGCGCAATGCCTGCAAACAGACGTGTCAGATTAATAAGTGCACAGCCACCAAAAACATAGTGAATGGCTATCTTTGTTCATCTTCATCAAGTAGTACTTGTTCATCTCTATTATCTCTCAATCGGACCTGTGGAACTCTGAAATATAGACATAAGTGAAGCTATGGTATAATAAAAGGTATTAATACTAAGATATAAAGTATAAAAAATGAGCTAAACCAAGTTATCTTCATAATCAGACACATATAGAGCATCATCTGCACAAAAATCACCCATTTCAATGTCATTCGACACATTTTCTATGAGCAAGGTCAAAGGGACAATGTTCCTATATCTTTGCATGGCTTTTTTGAGCTTGGCAAGGCACATAGACTTGTTGCGGATCTTTGATTTAAGTGGTACCCTTTCTGTAAGATCTCTATATTTTTTCTCATTATCTCGATACCAATCAAGCTGTAGGTTGAGCTCCAAGACACTGAGTTTGTTGATTTCAGCATCTGTTAAAACAAGATGGTTTCCTGTCCTGCCTATAGTCGCAGCACGGGTATTGCATTTCTCTTGCCGTCTATTCTTCTTTTCTTGGTTGTTGAACACCTTCTGTGTGTCTGCCACCATCTGGGCATTCTTGATCTGTTTCTGTAATTTCTGGGAGTCCTGCTCTCTAGCTACTGTCCGTAAATAGACTTTATTCTCCTCTGTTGACAGCTTCTGTTGATGGAATACTTCAGCCTCATTCTGGTGTGAGACGAACCCAGAGTTGAACACTGAAGAGTTTCACTTGGCCATTGTGCTTGTCCTTGTCACCAGCTTTCCAGCCCTCCTTCATTTGCATCATTCATCAACAAGAAATATAGATGTTCTTGATTCTCTGCTGAAAGTTGCTCAATGTCTCCCCCCTTCACAAATTCATCTGAGAACTGCTCAGAGAAGGTCTTTCCCATGCCTGTGAGAAATGCGACGAGAGCACCTTCTAGATCTGGCAGAGAAGGCATGAAGAACTAAACGGTCTTCATGACAAGTGACCTCCAAGCATTATACTTGCATCCATTGAGAGTTTGAAGTACATGCGCCTCCTCTAGCACATTTTCAGCAAGCCACCGTGAAGGTTCTGCTGCGATTGCCTTGAGAAAATCGGACTTTTGCTAAAAGAAAGGTTCAAGTTCCATTATATTGTCATAAAGGTGGACATGTTGCATAAAAGGCCGGGAAATGTTGACATTGTACATAGCTCAGTAAGTGTTGGCATATCTTGCAGTACATTGACAAAATTCAATTCAATATTTGTCTAGTCTAGCTTTTCCTTTGAGTTGTGCACAAACTCCATGAACTGCATGAAGTGATCACAATAGAATATCAAGGTTGCTGCTGCTTCACCATGAGAGCCATATTGGGTATTGCTGACATCGGGATATGGTTTGTGCTCTTCTAATTTCTCTTCCATGTACCAGTTATACGTGTCTTGTTGACCTTTTTTCTTGTCTTTGTTTCTGCAGATTAAACCCCCAAGCATTGTCGCATGGCTGCCTTCCTGCTTTGAAATTTCTGCCACCTGCTTTTCCACTGCACTTGGCTCCACTAGGGTATTTGTCAACATGTTCAATACCACTGCATTGTCCTTGTTTGCAAGGAGGACTGGAGGTGTCTTGTTATTCTCCTTCCAGAATGCCTATATTGCTCGATCTCCACCTTTCACCATGTTCAGGTCCTTGTGCATGCAGCAGCTAGTTCAAATGAATAGTGTGAGTTTCTGTCAATTTTCTTCTGATAGCCCAGCTAAAACTTGTCTTCCCACCTCCTAGATATTTCTACATTGGCCACTTCTCTTGCTTTGTCACTGAGGTTATTCCACACATTGTAACCTCCAGCAGTTTTGACTTGTCGCGCCTTCAAAGGCAGCAAAAGCGCAATAATCTGTGTCACCAACATGTTGAAAATGGCTTCTTCCCCAAGACACTGTAAGATTACACCGAGCTTCTATTCCTTCAAGATCACATGGCTTTTCTTCTGATTAGCAGCATAATCCCCGGAGGTTCCAGCAAGCTTGAATGCAAAATCATCTGCCTTGAAGAAGAGGCTCTCTTGTCTTGCCACAGGACTTTTGTTGAAGACTTTGGCTATCTCTTCTAGATGTTTGTGTAAGCCGTCAACTTGAGTCTGACTTGTGTGATTGACTGATGTGCCAATTCCGAGTGAACGCAATTTCCACTCAGGTTCTGCTTTAGCCTTTGTATAGTTGACCACTTGGACTACAATTGTGCATGATTCATATTCAATGTACTTGTGAGATGTTGAATCTGAACTGTAAGTGATTTCTTAAGTTCATTCAGTAAATGTAGTGCATTTGAGTAAGAAATATTGCTCACTGTCACTTTTAGCCATCTCATATCCAAGCTGAAGGTCAGCGGCAACCCCACCCTCAAGTACTGCCCTTTGAACTATCCGGCAGCACATTACTCAATCAACCTCCACCCCAATCATCTCTCTAATGGCCTTGATAGTCTCACTGATGTTTTTTTCTGCAGTTCCAACCAAAGCAAGATAGCAAGCAATAGCATGAGCCTGCTTCGTGTAGATGCCTCACTCCATAAGTTTGAACTTGACAGATCTATGCAGGTTTGTCTTTTTTCCTTGTGTCCATATAGATTTCTTTAATCTTGATATTTGTTTGCATTTCCTCCATAGCTTTGCCTTTTGTAATTGGAACTTATGTTGCTCTTGAGCAAGGAGCTTAATGTGCTGTTGAAAGGCATCTCCAATCTGTCGTGTATCCCTCTCTGTTTCCACAATATTCTTCTGACATGCACTGAGCTCCTGTTGTAGCCTATTATTCTCCTCCTTTAGCTTTATGATCTTGGTTTTGTGCCTCACATCCAAGTTCTCTAGTCACTTGCTCTGCTTTCGCTCATTGTAGTATTTTTGGATAGCCAACTTTGCTTTATAACGAGTTTTTGGTATGTCTATGTCCTTCCATTTATCCTCAAGTGCCTTCCTTTTAACTGATCTTATTTTTTTAATCTTCTTGTCTTTTATAGACTGCATCCGCTGTGCCTCCTGGGCAAGGACAAGATTATTTTGGCATGATTGAGACCAAGTTTTGACCTTTTTATTGTATGTTCGGCACATTATTGTATTGATAAATATGATGAGGAGAATTATAGGAACTGTAGGATGACTATTCATGGTAAGATCTGAAGTTTTTAGGACAGGAGATTGTAATATTAGCTATATTTTGAGGCATCAGACCACGTCTTGTCACGTGTTACGTAAGCTAATTAATGCATCTCAACACAGTTTTTTTGTAGCTCAAATTAGATATTAACCTCACAGAAATCTAACTCAAACTCTGCATCAAACTTGTTTTTAACATTATCTCTTGGATCTGGGTTGAGCAAATGCTTAAAATTAGCTTTTGTCCTTGAGATACACATGTATGAGATGCCATTTGAGGCTGTTCTCAAATTATTTTTTGCAATTTATTTAAGCCAGATCCTGCATATATCACTGAAACTTCTGATCCCACAAAAAATCGGGCCATAAGTGGAGGCGTTGAAAGCAAATTTGAACAACCTCATTCTGCACAAAGGTAAGAGGGGACCACAACAACTACAAATAAAGGCCACGCATCAGGCATTGCACCTCTCCAGTATTAGCAAACATTATTAGCAATGGGCGCCTGTCTCATGTGATCTCTCTCCTTCTTTTCTCTTCTCACAACCACCACTCATACAGATTACCCAGAAAGTCAGATCTTAGGCAAGGCACATGCATACAGGATGGAATCTCAAGGAGGAGGCTCAGGGAAAACAAATTGGCAAAGGTAAATATAATGTGCTCTTGTATGTCTTTGATGCACAGCACATACACCATATATTTTTTGATAAATAGGGAAGCTCCTTGGGCTTCTCAGGCTGATAATATAAATACTAAATGCCTAGAAAAGCAGGTGACTACACAATGTTGAGCTAGGCAAGCAGTATATGTTCTTAAAGGGTGTGAGGCACAGTATGTGGTTGCCTTCTTTGACTAGGAGGGGGGTAAATTGAGCTGCCAGGGGGCATAAATGAGCCTGCATTCACAGAAGAGTGCAATCCCAATCTAGAAGCATGTGAATTAGAGGTAGGAGTGATAGAGAGCACTGCATGCTGCTGGTGAGGCACAGGCAACATCCTTTCCCTTGGATTTGGTGCAAATGTGATTCATTGACTTTTTCAATGCCGATACAACAACATTTTTTACCCATCCAGATTTCAATGCAGTCTTCTGAGTTACAAGTACATTAATAGTATAAATGCTTTCTGTACCTTACACATTTGCAAGGGCTCCTCCATCATGATTTAAACTAACTCCTGTCAATTATTAACACATTCTTAGTGCTTGCAATGAAGTTGTAGCCACTTGCGCTATTGTAGTTACAATTTATTTATTCATGAATCATCTGTAGTGATTTTACAGAAAAGCATATCTAATTTGTAGTAATTTACTCTCATACAAGCTACTGTAGTGCAGAATGATATATCTCTGGCATATATTTCTTTGAAGTGAAGAGATATCCCTGGGGTCTAAAGTGCGTAATCGGGCACCTAAACCCCCCTGGGAATCACCGATTTTGGGCGATACACGGTACACGTGACGTACGCGCTCTTGTGTTGACATGGTCAACGGTCTGCCACTTGGTTCCTCACCGCGACACACAATGCCCAGGCACTCCACAGGGTCTGCCTTTGACATCAGCATCCACGGCGACGAGCTCGAGGCACACCGCATCCAGCTCGAGCACAATCTCCAGAACACCGAACTTTCCTTCCACCTCTCTTCCGCGAGCGACGACGAGCAACCGCACCACCAGCGCCGCCATCGCCAGCACGACTCCTCCCTCGAGTATCCCCGCCACATATCTGAGCCGTCCATGCCCGATTTCCCGTCCTTCTCGCACCACTTCGGGAACGGCGCCGGGGACGAGGGGGAGAGCCATTTGCGCGGATGGTCGTACCGCACGGGCGAGGACGATGAGGGCATCAGTCCGTACGGCGGAGAGACACAGTCCACTGCTGCACATCATGCGAGTGCACTGACGCTCACGGCGGGACTGGGCGCTGGGCGGGGCTCGCGGCGCGACCAGAGTCTCAGCGCGGCAGAGTACGACCCAGAGAGGCCCTTGCATGCGATGATCAACGGCGTGAACAGCAGACACAGCATGTTTGATTTCGATCCTTCCAAAAACACTGTGCGTCGGTTTTTTTCATATGATAAAGTATATACTTCTGACACCCCCTCTAGGCAATGGGCATGACATATGACCCGCTCGTAGTAGACAGCACAGCAGAGCTCGACCGAATTCTCGAGTCGGGCCACGCGCCACCCCCAGCCACCCACCTTCGCTCACCGTCTCCCATCTCCTCCGCATCGTCCTCGACGTCTGATTCAGATGCGCGCCACCGTCCGAAACTCGCCGACCAACTTCGCCACGTCTCCTTCTCCCCCAAGCGGCCTCGCGCCTCGCCACTGCGTACCGCGCGGACGCTCCCAGATGTCAGTGTCGAAGGAAATGGGAACATGAGCTCCATGTATCTCAACGCACCTACACCCCGCCCGACCCGGCAGCCACAAGTACGATTGCAGCCAGCGACCCCGTCGAGTACCGGGTCGCGCTTCACGCGCATGGTG